>CALNHX010008197.1:0-63703 GCA_940337035.1 Agriotes lineatus
ACGAATCCCTTCGTCCTGCCGCCGACAAAGTACGAGAAGAAGTATCGTGGCTTGCCTAACCCAGTAGGCGCCAGCCTGCCCGTGATACATGGAAATTCAAATCTTTTATTTGAAAATACATGGAATATTTTAGTTATTATTTTAAAATGTAAATAGGTATACAAAATAAATCGCTTTGTTTGATGTGTACTTGATTGTATATTTGAGTTAACCAGACTGAACCCTGGCATCTGTGGCTATCCGAGAGTAAAAAGTTTATTAACATTGGTAATCATTCATAGCTCAAAATTAAATAATTAACAAGAAAGCCAGGTTATTACAATATTATTTTTATTCAGATTTGCCTGCACTTGAGAACGAGGAGGATAACGTAGAAGACAGCGACGGTGAAGAAAATAATCAAGAAAACAGTGCAGATGATACACAGGCTGCGGAAGATGTAATATCAACAATATCTTCAAATATCAGGAAAGCTAAACGCAATAGTGCTGTAACTAAAGCTAAACCCAACGAAGTTGTAACGAATAAAACAAAGTCAACTAGAAAGATCACAAAATGTGCACGTCAAGCTGCTACCAAGAGGCCATGGAGTGAACAAGAATCTGGTGCAGTAATATCATTCTTTAAAACGAATATAAAAGCATCAAAAATTCCAGGAAAATTGCAATGTGAAGAATGTATGGAATTACATCGTAACGTTTTATCATCTAGATCATGGAAAGACATAAAGTATTACGTCAAAAATTATGTAACTAAAACTAAACAGGGGAGAGCATAAATGTATTTATATACCTTTCAGTTGTATTTGTTGATGCATTTATCTTTATAAGGAATTATTTTTATTCGCAGCTTAGTTATATTTTTATATTTTTAGTATTTTTACAATGATATACAATATTTAATCAATAAATTTTTAAAGCGTATATAAATTGTTTACTCAACAAAAAACTTGGAAAATGTATGGAATAGTTGCAAAATCACAAAATGAGAAGAAAATTGGTGTATTTGTCACAAAATCTACACCAAATTTTGAAAATAAAAGAAAACGCTAGTCATATTGGATTATAATTTTCGTTTAATATGGTAAAAGAGGCTACAGATCATGAATGAAAAATGAATGTATAGTTATAGGTTTCTTATTTATTAATCACATTAAATTTGTCTAGTTTCTCGTTTAGGTGGTAAAGAGGTATAAAGAATGAAAAGGGTAGGCACTGGCAATTGAAGCAATATATCCTTGTGATTTAGAATCTTGCTCATAACTCTACGTAACCTTAAAATACATACACACATAACACACATTTGTCCATCAATTTTCCAAAATAATGGCATACTTATACACTCCAACCGTCAACCATTAACTATGACCTATTCCTTTAGCAGGAGTGCATACCTTTCACATGGAGTGTATGTAAATTTTGATAAGTACAGCCATTTACTAGATAAAGTAGCAAGGTAACGCAATGACAAAATGTCACTATGCCACAATTCAGGCCAGGGGTAAATATGCCATAAAGATAGCCGGCGCCTGTATGTGTGTGTGTGTGTGTGTGTGTGTGTGTGTGTGTGTGTGTGTGTGTGTGTGTGTGTGTGTGTGTCTGTGTGTGTGTGTCTGTGTGTCTGTGTGTGTGTGTGTGTCTGTGTGTGTGTGTGTGTGTGTGTGTGTGTGTCTGTGTGTGTGTGTCTGTGTGTCTGTGTGTGTGTGTGTGTGTGTCTGTGTGTGTGTGTGTGTGTGTGTGTGTGTCTGTGTGTCTGTGTGTGTGTGTGTGTGTGTCTGTCTGTGTGTGTGTGTGTGTGTCTGTGTGTGTGTCTGTGTGTCTGTGTGTGTGTGTGTGTGTGTCTGTGTGTGTGTGTGTGTGTGTGTGTGTGTCTGTGTGTCTGTGTGTGTGTGTGTGTCTGTGTGTGTGTGTGTGTGTGTGTGTGTGTGTGTGTGTGTGTGTCTGTGTGTGTGTGTATGTGTGTGTGTGTGTCTGTGTGTGTGTGTGTGTGTGTGTGTGTGTGTGTGTGTGTGTGTGTGTGTGTGTGTGTGTGTGTGTGTGTGTGTGTGTGTGTGTGTGTGTGTGTGTGTGTGTCTGTGTCTGTGTCTGTGTGTGTGTGTGTGTGTGTGTGTGTGTGTGTGTGTGTGTGTGTGTGTGTCTGTGTCTGTGTGTGTGTGTGTCTGTCTATGTGTTACTCTGTGTGTATCTGTGAACAGAATATCTCCAAAACGAAAAGAGGTATGGCGTTGAAACTTCATTAAATAAATAAATAAATAAATAAATAAATAAATAAATATATGTTTATTTTATGTTTTATCTAGATGTGACAGTAAGCTTTTGAAGAAAATCGCAGAACCAGAAGTGTGGTGTTTACTCTTGTCATTTTTCAGTTTTTGTCGGTTTTTTTTCAAAAACGTCTTTAACGATTTTATTAAAACCTTACATTTTTATTACATGTTTAATGTGTGTTGAGGTGGGATAGGTGATTTTCCAGTTGAATGCCTCTAAAATGGGTTTCTTTTGTTTTTTTTCCTATTTTTGTTATTAACTCCTATTTTAAATAGAACGCCCGATATATTATTAAATTTTTAAATTTATCTTCACAAAAGTCAAATGCTAAAAAGAGAGATCCAGAAACTAAAAGAAGATTCGATCAATAAATTCCTGCGAAACCTAACCGCGAACGAAGAAAATGATTATGCTTTATGGAAAACCACAAAAAGAATTAATAGACCTATAAAGTCAATGCCACCAATCAGAAAGCAAGATGGCACATGGGCACGTGATAATAAACAAAAAGCAGAATTGTTTGCTGATCATCTAGCTGAGACTTTTAAAGCCAATCAGATTCAAACAGATCTAATATTGGAAGATGCAGCGAATCTAGAATCTAAAAATATCACAGCAGTTACTCCGAAAGAAGTGGCGAATGAAATTAAAACCAATATGAATCCTAAAAAATCTCCCGGTTTTGATCTAATCACTGGAGAAATATTGAAAGAGTTGCCGAAAAAAGGTATAGTCATGCTAACGTACCTCTTTAATGCAGCATTTCGACTAAAGCACGTTCCTGCTATTTGGAAAGTGGCAGAAGTTATTATGTTACCTAAACCCGGTAAGCCACCAAATGACGCAAAATCGTATAGACCTATTTCCCTACTTCCCATTATCTCAAAGCTTTTTGAGAAATTGTTACTAAAAAGACTAAGACCGCTAATAGAAAAGAACAACTTGATTCCTAACTACCAATTCGGCTTTAGACAGAAGCACTCTACTATCGATCAGGTACATCGAATAACCGACGTCATCGAACGGTCATTAGAAGAAAAACAGGTTTGCTCGGCGGTCTTCCTTGATGTTGCACAAGCTTTCGACAGGGTGTGGCATGAAGGACTAATCTATAAACTAAACAAAATGCTACCGAAACAATATGTCGAAGTCTTAGCCTCATACTTATCTAACCGATTATTCCGAATTAAACAAGAAGACGAATATTCAGTGCTGAAAGAAATAAATGCGGGGGTGCCTCAAGGTAGTGTTTTGGGGCCAATTTTATATTTACTGTACACAAATGACCTACCAGAGATCGAGAATATAACAAGAGCAACTTTCGCAGACGATACTGCCTTGCTTGCGGTAGGACATAATTTGGACAGTTCCTCTAATAAGTTGCAAGAAGCAACTAATGAAATATGTAGGTGGACAAAAACTTGGAAAATTAAGTTAAACGAGCTGAAATCTGTTTATGTTAATTTCACCAACAAGATATTAACTGGCCCAATGACTCTAAATATCAATGGTACTGTAGTACCATATCAAAATAACGCTAAGTATCTTGGTATGACCCTGGACGCCAAGCTCAGATGGAAGGTACATGTAAAGAAGAAAATGGCAGAACTGCGCCTTAAATACAGAAAATACTACTGGCTTCTGGGAAGAAATTCACAATTATCTATTCAAAACAAAGTATTAATCTATAATCAAATTATCAAACCTATTTGGCTGTACGGTATACAACTCTGGGGGTGTACCAGAAAGGCCAACATTGCAAGGATTCAAACCTTTCAAAACAAAGTTTTGCGGAATTTGGTAAATGCTCCGTGGTACGTCCGAAATTGCGATCTACATCGGGATCTTGGCATCCCAATGGTGGCCCAAGAAATCAAGAGGTATGCTGGCAAGCACGAGGCCAGGCTTCTTCAGCACACAAACGCAGAAGCTCTTCAGCTGCTGGACAACCAAACCCTTGTCCGAAGACTGAAGAGGACCAAACCTTTTGAACTTGTTTAAGTGCAGTGCATGTATAAAAGCAGAGCATTGTGCGCGAGTGACTGTGATTAGCACCTTTTGGTCATCAAAGACAACTAAAAGAAGTCATTGGATGGACTTTAGAACATAAGTACTTAGCTTTAAGATTTGACAGACTAAAATTAATGGTTGGTCATGTTGACCAGTTTTAATAGTCCATATTAAACTTAAAAAAAAAAAAAAAAAAGAAAAATATCTTAAAATTTTAGAGAAAATTTGTTTCTTGAACTAACGCGTTATTGTGTACGGTTTCTGAAGAATTTGTAATTTTTGAAAATTTTGAACAAATGCATAAAAATTAAGAATTAAATTTTTGCCTAATTATAAGATCACTGTAAAAGTAAGTTGTGTGCGTGTATCACACCAGATTTTGTTATAGTTTTTTTTTACATTTTAGGATAATTCTTTTATTTCACATGTTTAAATGATGACGTTTCATATTTGAGTATTTTCCTATTGTAATATTTTATATAGGGCACCCTGATACTCTGCGCTGCTGTAGGAATTGTATTTGTGCTCTGGAATCAGGCTGCGAAGCCCTACTTAAGCGTGAAGCATGAAACTTATCTCTCGGACGTCTCATTTTTTATGGAATTTAGCTACGGAATGCTGGTTGCGAACCAGGTCCTTGTTACACTAGTCGATCATATTCCATGTACTTTTCCTAGCACAACACAAACGTATGTGTTAGTGTTAGTCAACTATTTGTTATTAAGTGCACACATCACTGAACGTAGTGTTATTGCTATCTTGTAAAACAAGATTAACTAATCGATGATTGTTGGCGTTTAAATCATTAAGCATGGAGATTATTATAGCTGGTTTTATCAAGTACAACTTTATCTTTAAGTGAAAACTACCCGTAGTCCCTCGACGTTATATAAATGCTGTGAACGCAATTCGAATTTATGTGTTGTTTTTAGTTATTCTGACACAAATAGATAGTCTAAAGAAACAGTCTCATTTTAGTGTTTATTTTGTCACATGTAGTTGCATTGTTCTTTCGTAGATACATTTATTATTATTGCACCGATGATGTAATGTTATTGATTGTGTGAAAGCCTACATTCCACCAAGATATATGTACTCTGTACAATTGTGATTAGTAATTAAATCCCTTTATTAACTGTTTGGCATTGTTCATTTTCTGTAATCACAGTTCATTAAAAATATGTTTACAAAAGATACAACTGAAATTTAGAAAGAACTATCGTACTCGGTATTTAAATGTTAAGCACAATAATAAATACTGTTATTACATCTTACTAGTTTTTAGTCGATCCCATAAGTAGTCATATTCTAATTAAAATGTTTGCATTGTTTAAATTTGATATACAGAACTGTAACAAACTAACTTAAATTTTAAACAATTGTTGGAGCTGGTTCATTAATTGCACATAATACATACACATTTACTATATAAATTTTATTTTACAGCTGACAAAATTAATGAAAGTAAGTTTTGAGAACATTTGCAGCTATTTAATACATTTCAATGAAAAGGCAAAGCAGTGTAATAGTTAAACATAAATATATTTCAACCAACAATGTGGTCTTCTTCAGTATGGGAAAATTATCATTATAAAATTAATTCCGGAATGTTTGTAGTTGATAATATTTACTACATCAAAAATGTTACTCGAATAACACTATGGAATCGGGGTCCAATAAGTAAGGTAAACAGTAAAACATAAAAATTGTTTTAAGGAACTTGGAAAGTTACGTTTGAATAATTACTGAATTGATGTAAATGTATTAAAATCAGTATAAGTGCTTGAAAAATGTTTTTTAAGTTGTAGATGATGCAGAGTATAAAGTTAAAGGTGAAGATGAGGAACCTTTTCCCTTGGAGGTTCACGTTGATATATAAATTTTAGTTTGAGGTTATGAGCAATTTCAATTGCAAATTTATGATATTAACTTATACTGATTTTAACACATTTACATCAATTCACTAATTATTCAGACATAACTTTCCAAGTTCCTTAAAACAATTTTTATGTTTTACTGTTTACCTTACTTAATGGACCCCGATTCCATAGTGTTATTCGAGTAACATTTTTGATGTAGTAAATATTATCAACTACAAACATTCCGGAATTAATTTTATAATGATACTTTTCCCATACTGAAGAAGACCACATTGTTGGTTGAAATATATTTATGTTTAACTATTACACTGCTTTGCCTTTTTATTGAAATGTATTGAATAGCTGCAAATTTTCCCAAAACTTACATACACATTTACTGCTTTGGGATTATTGCTGGTACAATGGTCCATTACAACAACCAGCAGAATACCGCAAGTCGACTTCGAAAGCGTACTTGTTCTACTACTATACCCAGCCGCGATCACGTGCTCGCAACGGTATGTTGGTTTATTGAGGATAAAGTTTAATTATTACTTAGTTACTTACTTACTCCTTGGCCTTTGACAGTCCTTCAAGGACCATGGCCTCTCTTTCGAGCTTCCCAACTTAGGCGTCTACCAGTTCAGACTAGTTAGGTCTGCGCCTGGTCTTGTAGTTCTCTCACTCTTTCTCTTATTCTTCTCCATTCGGTCCGGTTTCTTGCCGCCGCTCTCCAATTGCTGACCCCTGCTTCGTCCAGATCCTTTTCCACCATCTCCAGCCAACGTCCTCGCGGTCTTCCTCTCGGTCGTTTTCCTTCCATGCTTTCCTTGAACACTCTTTTAGCAATCCTCTCTTCCCCCATCCTCTGAATATGCCCCAACCAACCTAGCCTTTTGCTTTTAATTTCACTCACAATACTCGGTGCACTGAATTTTTCCCTTATCTCGAAATTATACCTCCTACGCCACTCCCCATTTTCTTTTACTGGACCAAAAATACCTCTCAGCATTTTTCGTTCCCACCTATTCACTATCTCTGCTTGTCTTTTACTCATAGTCCACGCTTCACTTCCATATACCACGATAGGTCTTAGCTCAGTTTTGTATATTATCAGCTTTGTATTCGTAGAAATATCCTAGGATTTGAAAATCTGTCGTAATGAGGAGTAACTTTTATTTGCTATTGTTAATCTTGCTTCTATATCCGCTGATATTTTGTTGGTTTCTCTTATTATCGCTCCCAGATACTTAAAGATTGTCACTTGTTCAAATACCCCCTGATTAATCGTGAGGGGTTGACGTTGCATTGATTCCTTCCTTGATGTGATCATGTACTTAGATTTTATTTCATTAACTTTAAGCCCTACTTTATCTGCACTTAGCTCCAACTGTTGGTATACTTCTTTCAAGTCATTTAACGTTCTTGCTATAATGACAACATCATCTGCGTATGCCAGGATTTGCGTCATTCTGTTCATGATTGTGCCTCCCGTATTAATGTGTGCTCTTCTTATTACCCCTTCTAGGACAAGATTAAACAGGACCGTCGAGAGGGGGTCACCTTGTTTTAGGCCTTTCTTAATAGCAAACTCTTCTGATAACTGAGCCTGTACCCTCACTGTAGCATTGGAGCCTGTAAGACATATTTTAACCATTCTTATTATTTTACTGGGCACTTTTAGCTCCTCTAGTATAACATACATCTCTTTTCTTTTAACCGTATCGTATGCATTACTAAAATCGATATACAGGTGAAAAAGTGTAATATTTTGATCATAGCTTTTGTCTAATATCTGTCTGAGGGTAAAGATTTGGTCTAAAGTTGATCTTCCTCTCCTAAACCCGCACTGGTAATGACCTACTTCTTTCTCCATTATTAGCTCTAGTTTCTGCGCTATTGTTGTGCTCAGAATCTTGTACCCTAAATTCAACAGAGCTATTCCTCTGTAATTTTGTAATATGCTTTTTTATCCTCTTTTATGAATAGGGCAGATTACCGCTTTTCTCCAACTAGTTGGCATGCATTCCTCTTGCCACATCTTTTTAATAAGCAAATATAATTCTCTTTCCAAGGCTTCTCCACCATATTTTATCATTTCCCCTGTTACTTGGTCTATACCTGGGGCTTTATTGTTTTTTTTTGCTTGTGGATTATCTCTCGGACCATTTCTTCTGTTGGCTGAACTACCTCCTCCTCGTTTATTTCTTGTTGTTCATCATCCTTTATTACATATTCTTCATGAATTTCTTCCGTGTTCAGTAAATTTTCAAAATATTTCTTCCATAACTTCATATACTCTTGCGTGTTTCCCACCAAATTTCCTTCTGCATCCTTGTAAAGACTTACTCTGGGTTCATATCCTCTTTTTTGTTCTTTTACGGCTCTGTAAAATTCCCTATTCTTTGGATGTTGCCCCGAGTTTTCCAGTGGTAATAACTTCTGCTTTTCAAATTCTGTCTTTTTCCTACGGCATACTTTTTTTACTTTCTCTCTGCTTTTTCGATATGTTTCTTTATTTTCTTCATTTGCTAGACTCATCATTCTTATGCGGTCCTCATTTCTTTCCTTGATTGCAAATCTGCATTCTTCATCATACCACTTTTTTTTTTGTTTCTCAGTCTTTACCCTTCCTACTATTTCCGTCGTCGTGTTAATTATTACCTTTTTTATTTCCTCCCATTCCTCCTCTATGCTCTTTTCTCCTTCTCTCTCTTTCCTTTCAACATTCTTTTTTACCTTATACCTTTACTTTATATTTTGTCCTCGTTTCTCCTCGACTCTCTTTCCTAATTGCTATCCTTTGCCTGTACTTTACCCGGACCAGAAAATTATCGGTGTCACAGTCCGCCCTTCTGTAGCTTCTAACATCCTGTACATCTGATACATGCCTGGCGTCGACTACTACATGGTCGATCTGATTTCTTATTACCCCATCTGGATGCATCCAAGTCTGTTTGTGAATCTCTTTGTGTTGAAATCTAGTACTGCATACAATCATGTTATTGCTACCGGCCATGTCTATCACTCTCGCTCCATTGTCATTACTTTCGTTATGTAGACTATGCTTTCCAATTATATGCTGATAATGTACCTCCTTCCCTATTTTTGCATTCATATCTCCTATTACTAATCTTACATCGTGCAGTGGGATTTCGTTTAGTACTTCTTGTATCTGAGAATAAAATACTTCCTTCTCTATATCCTCCTTCTCCTCTGTAGGGGCATGCACATTACAAATTGATATATTAGCAAATTTTTATTTTATTATCAGAACCGCTATCCTTTCATTAATCGGCTTGAACTTTAAAATTGCCTCTTTGTATTTCTTATTTATCACAAATCCTACTCCAAACTCTCCATTTTTTCTGCACTGTTCGCTATCACATAGTTTTTTGATTCAATTATTCCTTCCTGCTTCCAACTCATTTCTTGAATAGCCACTATGTCTAGGTTATATCGTTGGTTTCCTGTTTCAGATTTTCTAGCGCACTGCTCGATACAAGCTTTTTACAGTTTAATTATTAGAAGCTCTAAATTACATTAAATTTCAATAAGTACATACTTTAATCTAATACATTGAGACTGTAGTACTACTACTAACAACGATACGCAATGCAAACAATCACAACACAACACAATAAACACATGTTAGTGTCACACACTGTTTCAATTAGTAATTACCAATTTTTATACTATCTCTAGATCAGACTGCACCACGGCGAGTAGGAAAGTGATCACGGTTCCTACAACCTGAAGAAAGGGCGTTAATTACTTGATAAACTATTGCGAATGATTTGTAAGTATTACTCACCGAGTAATACAGTGAAAAATCAAGAGTGAAAAGTCCCATCACTTCGATGCTAAACTTTCTATGCAGCAGTTCAAGAGAATGCATCTGAAACTAAACAAAGCACACATGTTTATTAAGTAATACAAGCAGTATTAAACACTGTTGTGTTAAACCAAAACGATTCAAGTGCATGGAGTAACCGCTATAAACAGTTAGTTTACTGTTCTTTTACATATATTTGGATCACCTTTTATTTCTTCTGGGCATTAGTGACCTGTGGTCAAATGTACCCTAGTGCAAATAACAGAGTGATAATATAATAAAATAGAGACAATGAGAAGCAAAAACGAAAATGTTAAGAATAAGTTTTAAAAATGAATAGAGGCTAAATTGACCACTTGTGTAGAAGGACAATAAAAAGATATCAAAATTGAACATGTAATAATAGGATAGTTTGCAAGCTATCGAGAGATCCAAAAAAAACTGTTCCTCAGCGGGCTGTGGAAATTCAACGTATGAATAATATGTTGGTGACACTGTACGTCAATGTCAAATTCGAGATTAACAGGTTAGGATTTGTGTCATTTTGTGTCATAACTGACGGAAAACCTAACCTGACAACCTCGAATTTGACATTGACGTACAGTGTCACCAACATATTATTCATACGTTGAATTTCCACAGCCCGCTGAGGAACAGTTTTTTTTTTTAATCTCTCGATATAAATACTCAGGAACATTAACAAATGCAAAAAATAGCAAATTTTGCTGAACGTCCGGCAACTTAAAACCCTACCGGGTACCATCAGGTTGTCTACATAGTTTTCAGTGATTTTTCTTTTGTGTTGATGCTCCTTTCTTTCGCAAAAATTTTCGCAGACAGATTTAGGGTAGGAGTACTTTGTGGCTTACATTTTCTCTTCGGAAATTTCCGTCATGCGCGGTTTTACTTTCGAAGCTACCTGTTTCTGCGGCTCTTATTTGTGCAAGTCCACTAAATGAATACTGCTTTCCTAAAACCGTTAGGTTTGGTTTGCCCTTAATAACATTAAGGTATTATTATAGCCCCAAATTTTGAAATAGACAAATGTTAAAACATTACTGTATAAATGTATATGATCCTTTTATGAATCTAACGTTCTTCTGAATTTTCTCAAAACTAATGTAACCAACTCCTCCGTAGAACAGCTCACAGTACGACAGCAGCTCACATCAAACTACCAGATAGCGCCCCATTAAACTAAACGGCAACAGCTCCTGAACGTTTCAGCAAGACCGATGGCAGCCTTGGATGAACAACATCGCCCGCTAATTTCAAAAACAGTGACCACAAGGTGTTTGGAAGGTGAGGTAAACGCGACCTTATGGCGCTCAAACTGGGTTGAATTATTTAACACCCTCTACGAGCGTATGCGCGTGCGTACGTTGTTACGGTTCAAAAATCATTTACAGCTATTCATCTAATTATTTGCCCTAATCTTGGTTAAAATTAACTCTTTGTTATATCTTTCTTCAAGTTTAATTTTTCCTACAACAATGCTGAGCGCTCAGATCTTCTGAAAACTATATTTCAATCTAAGTAAGCCATTTGATCAGAATTACAGGCTTGAAAGCCCCTGGTGTGTAGGCTTCACTTTATGCATATTGGGTTGCTTTTATCTGACCCCTTCCCAAAAATCTGACTTTTTGTTATCAGGATTTTTGGAAACCATCTTCCCATTCGCCATTTTTGTGCTGCTAAACACAGCTGCCTCGAAAAGTAACGTCTTGGAGACGTAGCTTTATTGGATTTCTTCGAGGACATCTTAGACTGGAAATTATTTCTGGTGATTTGTGAATTCCACGGATGGTCTGCAATAGGCCCCGTGAATTGTATTTGTGGTAATTTCCAAGCCCAAACCTCGTTTGGGAATTTCGCTATAGCAAGCACATGTTTCTCCTTCTTGGCGTAATGCAGCCGCAAAGATCTGCAACGGGTATGTGTTTTTAAATTTATTCAGCTCGGTTCTAAGGCTATTGCTATTTTTAGCTGGTCCCGTTTGGTGACGTACCTACAGTGTTCCCGTTTGGTGACGTACCTACAGTTTTTCCGTTTGGTGATGTACCTACACTTTTCCCGTTTGGTAACGTGCCTGCAGCATTTCCTACCTGGTGGCGATTCGAGCAATGTTCTGCTCCCCCTGCGAGCACATCCGCACCCAGGCCTAATCGACGCCTCTGGCTGCAGCCCCCTCGAGTTTGGCACCGACGAAGGGATTAGCGCAGGTGAACGCCTGTGAAACCACCTCCGACAGTCACCTGGTGTTCGTCCGCTTCTTGGCCGCCTTGCAGCTCTTCGACCTCTGTCTACGCTCACTGCAGCTGGGGAAAATCCATTGCAAAGATCGGTTAGTTAATATTTTCATTTCGACCTCTCGAACTTCGGGTTTCTCCTGGAGGCGCTGTCGAGACGGTTCTACGACGTGCTCGATAAACTTTCGAATGCTTTTAACTTTTAATGTGTATTTTAAGCGGTAAACTCACCTTTGAAATATAGTTGATAACCCGCCATTGTAAAGAATATTTGGTGGTAGCTCTCCTTAACTGACAATCATCTTTTAGATCACATGTACGGTGGTGCATCTGGCCGTGTACTAGTTTCAACGGTACTGTAATATTTTTTTGTAAGGCAAGTGCATGAAAACCCTCATTTCACTTTCAATCATCACGATGCCGTACTGACTTAATTTACGTTTGGATACCACTATCATATGCGCCCCGCTTTACAAGAAAATTAAATGTAATGTTCGGTTACGACCCTTTAATGCGGATTGTTTAGGATTATCGTGAATTCGCGGTTTTATAGCGCCTTATACGAAAGCAAGATCTTGTAGCCCGTGTTAGCGACTTAAAAATTAAATAAAAGTTACGCCTTGCATACTGGGTGCTTGGTCGCATTCAACATGCCTTTCTAAATTTTTCAATCTTAACAGTTTTGTCGAAGCCACGATGCCTTCGACCGTTTTCTATTTATTCAGTAGTGCATTTGGTCAAGTTTAGCGTCAATTTTGTAATTCTTAATACTTATATTTTGTCGCAAATTAAAATATCACTTACCGTTTATAATTACTTACTTAACTTGAATCTACTTGTCAACTACGCTTTTACGTTTATATAAATTTAAATGGCAATTTTGTGGTGAAGTTAGCCATACGCTTAATCATTATTATTGAACTGTGATATGATCTCCCTATTCAGATTTTGTGTGGGTTTATCCGTATTATTTGTTGTGTAATATAATTGTGGAACCTCTTACTTTACTGTTTGCTTATTATATTGAATCGTTACCTAGGCCAGCAAATTTTATTTATGCCCCTTGCCGTATTTCTTTTCAAAAAGTGTTTGGTAGTGCATTTTATCGTATGTCTTTAAGTGCGATTAGCAAAGAGCTGGGTTATCTGCTACCTGGCGCCCGTAGTTTTTTTTATTTATTTTAGCTGAAGCTCTGAGTCTCTTATACAACCCACGCCCTCCTCTGGCTGAGAAACCAGCTGCCCTTGCTTACCGCCCCTTACCATCAGAACAACGGTAACCACGTACGTGTGGCTAGAAACACCGTCCCAATTAGAACAAAGAAGCCCGAAATATAGAACTGACCACAAGGGCAGAAAACTTAACCCAGATTGTTTGGCCTCGAATCAAAATTCTCAGAAGCTTACTGCGCGTAGATCCGTGAAACGACGTAGGAAAACATTCCTTAAAATTCTCCTTTTAGCCACAAATCCATCCAAAAGATTCATATAGATCTCAACTTAGCACATAGGGAAATAAAAGACAAAGTCAGTTGAGCGATCAAGCTCGTTTGACAGCTGATATACGAAAAGAAAGTTTCCGCTAGCAAATTCGCTCACGAGCGCCACGAAATGGCCATGATCAAAAGAGGTACTAGACAAATCATCTACCGCAAATTCGAATCATCGGCGTGTAGACTAAATATGCACTTTTCGCACGTAACAACGAATCTGTAGTGGAAATGATTGTCAGCAAGAAAATAACAAGTGGAGTATGCAACTTTTACCTGTCGATAGTCGAATAATGCTGCTAGATACTGAAACAAAACCTATTAATTTTAGCTTGCTATACAGATAAGTGTCCACAAAAGACAGTGATGATCAGACGTTAGAAGACTTTTATGGAGAATTGGGAGGCTTTATGAAGAAGATTAAAAAAAGAAAATGTGACATTCATCATGGACGATTTCAATAATAGTATAGGTAGGGAAAGACACGAAGTTATAGTAGACCATACGCATTGTGCAATAGAAATAATCGCCTGTTAGAATTTTGCGAAGAACATCAGCTGGTGGTAACAAATCCATTTTTTATGTTATCACTGCGCAGACTGTACATCTGGAAATGCCCTCCAAAAACCAATTCGCTCGTTCTAGATTACAAAATAGCTTCCGTGAAGTTAAAGCACAGCCTAGAGCAGATGTAAGTACAAACCATGTAGTTCTGGTTGCTAACGTTAAAACAAAATTCAAGCAAGAGCATACAACAACAAGAAAATAAAAGTTCGATTGATTCAATAGGAAGATATAAAGACAAAGATAATGGGGCTCCTAATAACGAATTTATAATCAATAATATAGACCTACCCACACAAAGAAAATTCAGAAAACGTTGAAGACAGCGCCCAAAAATTCCTGAAACAAGAGACAAATAAAAAGAATATCTTCACAAACTCTTCAATTGTATATACGCTACAGGTGAAATATCTAAAGAGTAGTGGCATTCAACCTTTGTACTATTCCCAAAAAGCATGCCGCAAGACCTACAAGAACTGCATTCGCTTATTGAAGACCTTTCTCAAGATTTTTCACAGCCATATCTATAGATCTGAAGAAAACATGTTCAACACTTAATTTGGCTTCAGATATGCACTAAGAAGAGGAGAAGCATTATTGTGCATACAAGTACAATTTCAGAGATGTCCATATCTAAACTGCGACGTCTTTCCCTGCTTCTTAGACTATGAAAATATTTTTTCGACGTTTTAAGAATTAAGCTTCAGCTGTCATTTGACAAAACAAAGTTGACCTTTTCCGATTAATAAGTAGGTACGTCACTTTTCAGGTTGTCTTCAATAGCAACGAGCGGAAAAGAGTAATTTCCACATACGGATGCATTGCCATTGGATACAAAAGTTGTAGACGCCAGTGCAATTGATTATGTTGTATATCATACCTATTAAATAATTCACAACACTACATGCCGTGTTAAACGCGCAAAAGTACCATATCTGCAATCGACCATTTCTATTTTCGGATTTTGTAAACTAACTTCTCATTACTTTTAATAGCAATATTATCACAGAAAACAATTACTTATTATGTCTATTGGTTGTGGTTTTACTTCCCTCGTCTGAAAGAACTACGAGCGCAAGTAAATTTCATTTAATGATTAGCAGGGTTCATTATTTCCTTGCTGAATGCGTCCAAACGAGTCGTTTAAACTCACCTTTACTAATAGACTTTCCGAGGTCGCCCCCTTAGAAGAAAAAGAAAGTGGCATTTAGTTTCATTCGTAAGTGATTTTCCTACTAGATACTTTAAAAATGTATTTGGCTTGATTAAGTAAAGTTATGTGAGCAAGCTAATGTTAAATTACGTTTCTTACAGTTTCCCATTTAAAATGCCTGACAATTTAAAACAGTAGATTCATGCTATTAGGAGAGAGAACTGAACTCCAACTTCAAGTAGTCGAATTTGTAGTTCACATTTCAATGGGATGATTATTTGATACGCCAGGAGCAGCTGTTCGCCACTTAAAATCAGATGTTGTACCCTCAGTGTTTAATTTTCTACAGCATCTTTTAAAAAATCAGAAAAATCGTGGTGTTCTTGTGCATCAGTTGCCATCCGAAACTATTAACAAAAATGTTCAAGATAAACAGGTTCGTTGTGTGTTACAATTTATAAATTCTAGCAGAAAACCGAAGAAGGAATAGATGTGGACGATATACCATCTCCGAGTCACAGTCTTATTGCTGAATTAAAAAGAAATAAATTAGGATCTACCGAATTAGTTTCTGTATTGGAAAATAACTTCAGTGGTTTCCCATTAGAGTTTATATTAAACCAAGCAAAAACAATGCAAGTAGCGCTAATCACAAGAAGTACAGTACAGAAATAAAATCTTGACTTTATATTTTTATTCGTCAAAAGCATGTAATACAACATACCGTATGAATGATGAATTTAATTTAATAATAATATTCAGATATCCAATGGGTATCATGTGATATAACAGTTGTATGTGTTAACTGGTGGGGTGTAATAGGCAACCAGAGTGGTTGTTTACATGAAGTGAAAAAAATAACTTGAATTTATAATCGGCGATAAATAATCACGTTAAGGGTTAAATTCCCATTAATTGTGAGGAATAATAATTGAATATTTTATACGTAATAGAATATAGTATTCTTTACGATCAAATTTGACAGTGGGTCACAAGTATTATTCAAAATAGAGTTCAAGACTGTTTGAAGCCATTTAAAGTGGCATTTTACTTCGAAACCAGTTAAAAACTGCAATTGAGTGTTTGTGGTATCCTGTTAAACTGTCTATCCACATAATAAGGAGATCAAAGAGCTGTAACGAGTTTTATTTGGTCGTGAACAGGGAGCTGGGATAACACTCAGGTACAAGAGATACTATCAGAAGGTTAGTGATTATTTATTCGGTAAAATTAAGAAGTATATAGCAAGTTTGGTGTGGCAAATCATTTAAAAAGTTGTAACTATATATTTAGAAATTAATTTAGAATACTTAATATTTTAAATTTTAATAGTGGTTCGAGTACTCGGCGTATTTCGGTCATTATAAATTGAAATTTATATTTTTGGATTAGGATATTTAGAAGTATAATTTAAATCAAGTTTGGATTTTTTAAACATTTGATTAAAATATTTTGACAATATCTATTTAATTTTTGTAATGCCAGACCATACTTTGAAGCGATACTAACGAACTCAAGTATAAGTTCAATTTTGTGTAGTACCTAAAGAGTGTATTTGATTAACGAAGTCAAATAATTATTATATTTTAAAGTAATTAAGTTTTCAACTACAATAAAAAGTTATTAGTTGAACATTTACCCATCTAGTTGAGGACAAGGATTCTCATTGCTTATTAAATTGACTAGCCGAGGTATTAAAAAACTAGGATCACATGTCAAATTGAGTTATGAGATACGTCAATTTCGATTTATTTCATTAAGAGTTAAGTACTTAAGGAGGTATACCTGATACTGCTTCTTGTTAATAATAAAAGGGTATATTTGACTTAATATTATTTGTATTAACACCCAGCGAGAGAGTGGTATATTGCAAGCATTTAGATTTCTAAGAGAGAAATTTCATTTACCGAATGCACGCACAATTCGGAAATGGATGTCCAGTTATAATTATTGTGATGCAGGTTTTTTGCAAGAAGTTTTTGATTTTCTAAAGGAGGAAGTTGAAAATAAACCATTTCAAGACTGTGCTCTAATTATAGATGCAATATTTATTAGAAACAAATTCTGTGGGATAAGCAAAGCGATAAACATGTAGAATATGTTGATTATGCAGGAATTGTTAATTGAGATTCTGGAACAATTGCGACTGAAGCGTTAGTTTTCCAAATTGTTTCATACATGAAATTGGAATAACTGTAAGGTCTTTAACTGCAGACGGCACACTTGCCAACCTACAAACGTTTTTAGGCAGTTGGGGTGTAGTCTACATACCTATAATTTAAAACCATATTTTAAGCATCCATTAAGCAATACAAATGTCCATGTAATGCTAGATGCTTAACAATACAAAACACTACATGCCAGATTTGAGTTTCAAACTGAAATTACGTAACCTATAAATTATTTCAAATTTGTAATTATAATTATGCCTTTTACAATCGAGCAAGACGCTTTTATTATTATGGTGTATTTTCGAAGTGGAATTCACAATGCAGATAGTTTATGGTTATAGTATTTAACATTACAAGCCAGGTAAAACAGGTTTTACTGGCGATAGGATTGGGATGACTGGCGAGCCGTTAGGCGAGCCTGTCATATCCTTGAGCCAGTAAAAAAGGTTACCTGGCGTGTATTGTTGAATGTTTTATTTGTTCCTCACTTGTAAATAACTAGAAATTCACCATTTATTCAAAATGTCAAACTGACAAGCAACTAAATTAATCAATATGACACATACTAAGGAAGACAACTCTGGCTTTGCACGCTATCATTTATCTATGAGCACGCTTGTAAAATATAACTGGCTAGCCAGTAAAAATTTACTGGCTAGCCAGTTAAGAAACATTTTCAAGGTGAATACAGTGACTTGATAAATTGATGTTTACAAGTGAGGAACAAATAAAAGTTTTTACTGTGGTTTGCTGTTATATAGATGTATATTATATGCAAACATTAGATTTTTATACCAACCCCAACCAGAGATATTAACTCTGAAACTATCAAAACATTTAAAATTTTAAGTGACAAACGATTTCCGGGATTGGACCGTGTCATGATTGAGATCGAAGAATGGCACGCATTGCTCAACGAAAATGGCCACCGCACATAAGCCGGTTAGGAGAAAAATAAAATAAGACCTGCTTTGAACTGCCAATGAATATGGAAATACGGTAGCTTTGAAAAGGATAGGCTTTTCTAGCTGTCATTTGACAACGGAAATTTGACGCATCCTCATTAATAAGCAAATACGTCACTTTTTCACTCTGTTTCAATAGAACGAGCGAAAAATAGGTATTTATGTACCTAGAGCGAAAAATTATGTATTAGGCGTGAGTCCGAAAAAACTAGAACCAACGCCTAATGCATTTTTTGCTCGTGTTGCATACAACATTTTTCCTACGACTGTAAAAAAAGATAACCAATAACACTTTAAGAAAAGTATAATTAAAGATTTAACTTTGCAAAAGATTACAAATAGAGTATTACTTTACAAGGGATGTAGGTAAGATTTACACTACCGAGGACCGTTTGATGCCTGAGTGAGCGAAGCGAACGAGAGCAGCAAAGTGCGAGGTAGTGTAAATCTTTCTACATCCTGTGAAAAGTACATAATTTTTTTCACTACCAATATTTCCTTATATAAAGTAAATGGTAATACCTATCGTAAAATTATTACATTTTCTAAATTATAGTAGCCTTATAGCGCAGTGACGTTTTGTTTGACAGTTATAAACTCACTGTGAAAATTTCTTGGAAGAAATGCGTGAATACGATTGCGAGTGCTGTTTTGTGAGCTTTGTGATAATATTCTGATTAAAAATGGATAATAGTACGAGCGATAATGGTTTTCTTCGTGTTAACCAAATTGGAGACATTGCATCTTGCCAGTTGTAATAAATGCGGGATGTAAATAATTTACTTCTCTAGGAAAGTAAGTGCATTGTCATGGAAACCGTAACAATGTTGGTAAATGCTTCCTACATCCCTCAAATCTGACAGTGTAAGGATCATTTGCAAAAAAGTAGTAAAAAATAGAAGTTTTACTGTTTTCTGAATAATTAGCGACGCTCTTGGAGGTGCACCAATTGACAAATTCATCGTACTTTTTTTTATAGAGTTCACGAAGTTTTTTCGGAAGTTGCCACTTCTCAAATATTCGGCGGCGTGCAAATTCTACATCGGAATCGGATATTTTATCACGCATTTCTTATTTTTCTTGACACTTAAACACCGCCAATACACAGAAGAAAGCACAAGTAACTTTAAATCCCGAAAAAAGGTTTGAATCGAATTCACAATGACAGTTGTCAACTTTGACGTTTTCAAATAGCCGCCCAAGCCGACCACAAGCCGACTAAGGCATATAATCATGAATGCTTATATGTACAACATTTATGTACGTTGCTATGCATTGCGATTCCCGATTATATACTCGCTTATGACGGTTGTCGCGATGAACTGAATGAAAACAATCAATTTTTGACGGCGGAAAGCTTGACTTTAGAAGCAGTCGTAGGAAAAATTAATTTCAATTCGTCTCCAATAGCAACGAGCGGAAAAGAACATGAAACAAATCTTTAGCTCCTGCTATTTGTTTCGCCATTTATTCATCAATTCCGGGCCAGCCTGTATATGTTCACTTGAGTTATAACCCGCTGTATTTCAATTCATATCAAGCTTGTCCGTGCAAAGGCGCTGGATTTGGTTTTTCCGAAATTCACTTGTTATCTTCTTGCACCAGCCGCCGCGGTCATTTTTCCGTCCGCGACCTCATTTTACATTTCGCTTTTGGTTGGAGCAACTTGTTCCGAGAAGGCATTTTGCGTGCTATAGCACCTCAATATTAAATTTCGTTTGCGGGCTGATGAATGGAATCAGGTATGTTTTCGCTACTTGGTTTGATATTCAATTGTAGTAATTTCCCGTTTTTTTTATTAGCTCTTTCCTTGACGTTATTTTTTTTTCAACGTCACCTCTTAATTACCGCTTTTAAATACCGCTTTTAACGCTGTATTTTTGGGGCGATTTCTCATTTGGATTGACGCCACGTTTGCTGTCCTAATTGGCATATGACGTGGGCCTGCAGCTCCTTCTGGAATGCCATTTTGAACCTGCCGTTCGTGACGTGAGGCGTTCGTTTCCTTATCTACTTTGGCCGCGAGGTCTGTACTGCCGAAAGCGGACCATTTATTCATCGCCTACATGCGACTTTTTTGTCACAACCAGGTTAGTCTCAGATATCTACGACGTTCCATCACCGTTAACCGATTTACCCGTTCTAAATTTAATTTACACTTTATAAGTTGAAAACTTAATGTAATAATTGTTTCAATTTACAATTCATATATTTAAAGCTCCGTTTTATAAATTTAAAACATAATGTAATAATTATTCTATGATCTACATCTCACAAATTTAAAGTTTTGCTTAATGAATACGTATTAAAAAATCTTGTAAAAAGTGCCCTCACGCCATTTTAATATCACTGCCGAGATAACGGTTATTACATATGACAGTGGTAAGCTTATCCCTTCATTGAATTGCAATTAAATTCAATCTAAGAGCCTAAAAGCGGTTCACATATTTTCGCTGTGCGTGTCGCATTTTCAGCTCTTGTATTATATTGTATTCAGACCATTTAATATTGTGATAAACAATTTACCAACGTATTACTGATGTGGCAATCAAATATGATCTGCTAATTAAATAAACTTAATTGCTTGCTATTATCTTATTTATTTCTTGAAATCTGTGTTTTCTGGGGCCCTGTGTTTTTTGACTATTATTAAAGAAGCTTGCAGCTGATCAGCTGATGATAGAAATCTGCGACCTAAGGCCATCGACTTTGAAGCTAGCTAGGCCATTGCGGTAAGTACATTTCTGAGCTACCGTGGTGTATAAATGATAAAGGGGTTGATCTGCGATTATACTACCATAGATTATTATTAGTAATCGATCGCAGGTTGGCTTCTTTATTGTTTTAAACAATTTCCGCCCACTTAAACAAACATGGGTATGCATGCATTGTCACTAGATACAAACGCTATAGATGCCAGTGCGATTAATTATGTTTTGTATTAAACAATAATTGTATTCTTCCTTTAGCCGTGGCAGAAAAAAATAAGTGTGTGCTTCGAGCGCAAAGAGACTTTTGTGCTCTAAGACGTTTGCAGCGCGAGCTGTGTGCCAGCACAAAAGTATCTCCTATGTACTATTAACACAATGCGGCACTCAAAGTTCAGGTAGGATAGACACGTATAAATCACATCAAAATTAAGATATTATTTTCGTCACAATTACGTAAATCTTTTGGTAATAGTAATCTAAATTCGACTTCCTAACGTAACAACCCAGCGATGTCATAAAATCACGTGACTATGTCGTCCTCGCGGCTCATATTTTATCTTTCATCTATCACATATCTTTAGAAATTTTTGTAAATTTGTTCTAAAATAAAAGGCGATAATGTACTTTAAACCTATTTTATTACACAGAAAATATCAATATCGTTATACAGTATGTCCCCGGATTGCGTTACAAAGAGGGAAAAAAAGTTTCTTTTTGACTTCTAAAAAAAAATAACTTTTTATAAAAAAACCCTGCTTCTTCTCAAACTAAAAGTGCACTTGCCAAAATTTAAATATCCCCTTTCGTATACGGGGGAGGTTCGAAAATATGAAAATTGCTCAAAAATAAAGTACTCTTATTTTTCAAAATAATGTTAATTGGAAATATTTGTTATAACATTTCTATTAAACGTTATAATTGCTTTGAATTGTTATTTATGTTTGGAACACGTATTATTAATTTTTTTTAAAGATACCTGTGTTTTTGTTGCCACAAATATGAGATTTTTAGCATCAACTTCGGGTCACATAAATTTCAGGTTAAGTGAACGAAACCCAAATTCGACAATATAGCGGAGCAGGAATTATTGAAAATTCATAAGAATCGTGCGCTTTGTGCCAACTCTTTGAAATTTGGTATAGTCGTAGGTACGGTCTCAAGGTTTTAGTAAACCATCGCAAGCCAGAGCCAGTAGATATAGAGAGTACCGCCACGTCCGCCATGTTTATTCCTTTGACATATGCGTCACTTTGAGGTTTCTAATACAATTCCGTCAACGTGATGTTTGTTGGCAATCCAAAACTTTACTTAAAATTGGCAAAACTGTAAGTCTATGTCAAATTCGAGGTTAGCAGGTTAGGTTTTGCGTCAGTTTTGAAACAGACTGGCGCAAAACATAACCTGCTAACCTCGAATTTGACATAGACTTACAGTCTTGCCAATTTCAAGTAAAATTTTAGACATACCTCATTCAGTCATTGCTGGTGGTAACAAAAATGGCGGCGATAGCGGTATTATCACGGATCAAAGAATGGCGGTACTCTCTATATCTACTGGCTGTGTCGCAAGCTAGAGTACCTGTATATAGTAAGAGTAGAGCAAACGATGACATTTAGGGATCCATGAAGCGAAGTTAGTCACAATTTCACAGTCGACTACATTAATATAATGAAGGGATTCATCCTGTGAAGTTAGTTACAACTGTCATAGGTTATAGTTGACTATAAATTATTTTGTATTTAGTCTTAGTAAGAAGTTAAAACTAAATGTGCTTAATGCCATGTAATGCACTTTTATTTATTAACTAGTAAATACAGTGGTATTAAGCCAACTTTATATTCATTTGCTGTTCACATCTAGACCTGAGGAACATATATTGAATAATATTTAAATGTAGGACTCCAAATAGTGATTCTGAAATAAAAAGAAAATTAAGATGACACTAGTTTTCCTACCTAACATGAAAACTAAAGCGTACTCCAAATTCCCTCTGATTCTTTCCAAAATGATTTTCACATATTCTTGGTCGTTTGGATTTATAATTTTCTCTGTCGATGCTGTTTAACCAAATTTGTTTTGTTGCTGGATTTTTGAGTACCTATGCTTACAGGATATACTTATACCATTTTCTGAACGGTTATTACACCCCGGCACGCAACAACCGGTCATAATAATGAAATATGTACTTACTTCGAAAGTGCAATAAATCTGACAATTTCAATGTCACTAATTCAAAAAATCGAAAGCACACGTGCCAACTAAATTTTTAAATTCTAATGGGATCCAAAAGGGATCCAACCAATGAAATGCTGTTGCCGCGTTTGCTCTACTCTTACTATATACAGGTACTCTATCGCAAGCTACAGTGCCTTTATATAGACAGTGGCGACAATACAACTAAGCCACACCCCGCCGCCATATTTATGCAAATTTCTAACGGGTGTTTATTTAAATCTGTGATCAGAGTCGACTGTGATACGTGTTTTACGTTTGGCAGTACTGAAAACATTCGAGATTTGCAGGTTAGGATTTGCGTCAGTTTGTGTCAAAACTGACGCAAAACCTAACCTACTAACCTCGAATTTGACATAGACTGACAATACACTTCAGTACTGCCAAAAGTATAACAAGAATCGCAGATGATTTAGCCGAAACATGGCTAAAATCTAGGGAGCCAATCAAAAGTAGGACACCCCATTGTCGCCACTGTCTATATAAAGGCACTGTATCGCAAGCTAAGGTTACTAAATCACGTTAGCTACGTAGCTAACGTGATTTAGTGACCTTAATCGCAAGCTAAGGTCACTAAATCACGTTAGCTACGCTAACACAGGTAGGGAAACTCGGAGTTATTTATGTCAAACCAAACTCGTTTTTGTCAGTGGCGTACCCAATCAGTATATAGGTTATAATAGAAATAAATTGAAGTTGTGTAACGTGAACGCAATAAATAAATATTACATAACAAATTATTTGTGAACGTTTTCCAGCTTAAAAAATAATTTTCACAAATATAAAGCTTTATCGAATATTGTGTACCTCTCACCGCATTCCAATACTTCGGCACCTCACATACACGTAAATGATGCATATCGTCTAGTGGTCTATTTATTTCTTTCAACCACTTCTGCCGTTTTATGCTATTTCTTGGTCCTTAATTTGCAATAAGTAATTCATTAAAAACTATTGCTAAATATTGCAGTTTAAATTACCTTCAGGAACTTGAAACAGCGTGTACCTTTTTATGCTGTTGTTCAGGCAACCTTTAACGCAGCAAATGAAAACCATAATGCTATTAAATATAAATACGTTTTGACAAAATTCGTCGGGAGAACTAGGGAATCCGAGATCACAATCATCTCTTTAGGTCATAATTTAGGCAAATGATTTGTAATCGTGAAAAATTACCTTTGATATTTCTTCAGATCTTCAAGTTTCAGGGTCAGTAGACGAAAAACATTTCAAATTGCGGTTAAAAACGATCATCTGTCTAACTTACAACCTAAAGAAAGAATTATGGCATCGCATTCGAAGGATATACCTATTAATAATAAGAAAAATTATTTATGCCCTTAGTAGCGCCTATGGTAAAATTTGACATTGACAAACTCGTTTTTTGAACCTGTCAAATGGTGTTTCCCTACCTGTGTTAGCGTAGCTAACGTGATTTAGTGACCTTATCGCAAGCAACTTGTGCGCGACCTCTGGTGGCCTTTTTGCTATAAATCCAATATGGCCGCCATCTGTATTGATATTTTTAATAGATGGGCTTCTATTAGACAAAATATATGATTGAGTAATATAATATTATAATACCAGTATAGTATATAATTATACGAATAATATAATAATACATAATATACACAGTGGGACAAAAAAAGCGGTACAGATTTTATAGCCTCGTAAGTCATTAATATTTTCAGATTACTGCCCTGTTCGTTGATATTTCTCGGGCATTCGACGAGTGTGGATAGAAGGATTATTGTTCAAACTGATGAAAATAAACATGCCCGCATACTTGTTATCCATTATTAAATCGTTCTTAACGAACCGCACGTTTCCAGTAGGAATCAACAGTTCACTATCAGCAAAAAAGAATATTCATGCCGTAGTACCACAAGATTCCATCATAGGTCCAACACTGTTCATATTTATATGTCTGACATCCCTGAACCAATTCAACCATTGCTATGTATGCTGACGACACCGTTCTACTCTCTCAACATACCGATATTCTCATATCTGTACGTCGTCTTCAAGATTACACCGACATATTGCTGAAGGTTTGATAAATGGTGCATAACACTGAACACTACTAAATGCGAAACTAAAATTTTTACTCTGCGAAGGCCAATTTTACCCCCAAACATCACAATTGACAACCAACAAATTCAATGGAATCAGGCGGATAGCGCAGTGAAATACCTAGGTGTATTCCTCGATACGAAACTGACATGGGCTTTTCATACAAATAAAAAGGCGAATGAAGCATATGCACGACTGGTGATGCTGTATCCCATCATTAATAAGAACTCGTCCTTTAAATATGCATGTCAGGTTTGGGGAGCAGCTTCACAAACACAACTGAAAAAATTACAGATATTTAAAAATGAAATTCTTCGTATAATCTTTAACGCACCTTGGTTTGTGCGAAACTCTCAACGTCAACGAGAGGCACATATACCATGCATTCAGGATTTCATCCAGACAGCGACAAAAACATATTTTCGTGACATTACGCAATGCGATGGAGCAAGGTATTATAACACAGGATTCAAGAGTATTCACTCCAGGCTGAAACGTCAACTTCCGCAAGATATTTATTTAAACTATTCAAGTACAGATGGCAGTGATCAGTGAAATATGATAATTTACCTTTAATACACAATGAGTGTAACACAAAATCCACTTATAGTGCGGCATCCGCTTCTAGTCTATAGTTTGACAGATAAATTTGTAAAATTGCATCTCAACCATGTAAAGCGATTCCGCTGATCTGGCTTATATTTAAAAAAATACATGAAGTAACAAGTATATCATGTTACAAAGCTGTAATTTACGTCAGATTCTATCGGATTTGTGTCAACCATTCAAGTTTCTTTATATTTTGTAATTAATAAATTACATTGAAAAAAAAATTTCTATACCTTGCATTGCATTGTCTAATCTGTCATATCAAAATATGTAATGACCTTGAAATTGATTTTGAAACACAAAATAGACCTGAGAAGTGGATTCCTAGCATCCTAGAATATATAAAATGTGGTATTACTTAAGATTTTGTGTCTAGTGGAAGCCCATTTATTAAAAATACTAATACAGATTGCGGCCCGATTGGATTTATAGCAAACAGTCCACCAGAGGTCGCGCACAAGTTGCTTGCGATAAGGTCACTATATCAATAAGGTACCACCATTCCATTCCTAGCGTGAGAATGTGAGAAAATTGTGAGATAAGGATAAGAAATACAAATTTTCCAAGTGCAATAGAGAAGACACTAGTTTTTGGGGATTTTCTTTTTGGTGTGATGGCACTTGTAAACTCAGGAAGTAGAAAGGGGGCGGTTTGTCCTCTCCACTTTTTATTTGATTCGCGGATTCGCGGTTTAATTCGCGTATTTATTCGCGGATTTTGCGGTTTTAATTTTAATTCACGGATTGACCCAATTAATTTCGCGGTTTAATCTAATTAATTTCGAGGTTTGATCTAATTAATTTTCACATGTGCTACTGATTAAATTACGCATTAGCTTCCGATTAAATTACGCTGCGGCCATTTTTTAATTTGTTTCCGGAATTACGCGGCGGCCATTTTCACTTTTTGCGCGAATATTTGAATTTGAAATTTTTCAGATTTTCCATCTTTTTAATTTAAACTTCCCGGGTGTCGGCCATCTTGGTTTTCTCGCATTTATTTAATTTAAAAAAGCTATTTGCGTCGGGCCCAAGTGGGATTTGAACCAGCGACCGCAGTATTACGAGTCTAAGGCGTAGCCAGCTGAGCTACCCAGAACAACGTACCTAAATGCTATTAAAACTTCAACACTTGCGTGCGGGTTCGACGTCGAGCTCCCTTGTTGTAAACAAACTATTTTTTGAGAAATATAATTTATAAGATTGGAATTGCATAGCCTGTGGTGTTAAATGATGGGTAATAATTTTAAAAAACTGATTTTGCAATTGGTTATGCCAGAATTAATTATTTTATATTTATAATTTGAGTGACGCGCGTGAATGGATTAACGATATTTCCATTGTCCCTAACTACTATATAGTTGGAAATTTCCGCTCGACCGTCGCAATTTGAAAGCTATTATTTTTTAATTTGCCACAACAGAACGTATGCTATCTCACACAACCTTCATTGGTTTCTATAACTTTCTCTTTTTCACTCGTAGTACCGTGATACTAATTAAATTACGCTTTAGCTTCCGATTAAATTACGGGGCGGTCATTTTCAATTTTCGCGCTAATATTTGAATTTGAAATTTTTCAGATTTTTTCTAAGTTCCCTTTTTTAAAACAGGTTGAGACATGTGTTTGTGACTAACAGCGCTTTGTTCGTTTAAACATCCTTGGAGACGATTTTGCTTTGTTCGTCACGGTTTATATATACCAGCAATAAGATAACATGAACAAGAAGATACCACGTATTGCTTGAGTAAGAAAGAGATAAACATAGTAGCAAATATTCGAGAAGGCTTGACTCTTAATTTTAATTATGTCATTTGTCAACTAAACATGCCTACTAATATAATTTTTTGTATGGCTATCTCTTTCTTACTCAAGCGTTGTATTTACTTGTTCATGCTATCTCACTGCTGTTATATTTTTATCATTTGTCCCGGTATTACAATCCGTCAGCGAAAGTTTGTACTGTACCGCAATTCGTCACGGAGAATGCAGGTATAGACAAGATTCAACCCCATAGGTATATCTTACAAATTTTGTATGACGTAATGCTTCTCCAGTTTTAAAAGGGAAGGATAATAATTCATGGAACTATTACGCAACAAACTTAAATAAAAATCCGTCGTCGGTATTCATATTTGTTGTAAGGGGAAACTGTCGCAATCCACAAGTTGAACGTATCGTTATAATTTCTTCTATTTCGTACTACCAAATTTCATAAAAGTATAAAAACTGCATCTTGTTTTTCAACAAATCGGTACAGGTTTGACGGCACGACGGTCTTTTTAATTTGTAACACCGAGATTAACATGTTTGGTTTTTATTTTATAAGTAAGCGTCTGAAATTGTGTCATTATATCGATCAAAACTGTATTTTAGTTTTAAAAATTTCAGTATAAATGCAAACGGACGAAAATAAAAACGCAATTGACCACAAATTAACATAAATTTGAATAAAAACACAATTTCGTTGAAAAAATGTTCTGACCACATCATTTCACTTAAAATTTTACAAGAAACTGATATCATGTCACTTGAAATTATACAAAAAACGACATTTTTATTCAATAAGCGATAAAAAATACGCCATCACACATCATTTCACTTAAAATTATCACAATTCGTTTTGCAAAGCGCCTTTTATAATAACGAAAATGATGTAAAAACAGTTGTAGAGTTATTTCTAAGTTTAATTTTGCAAATGTTTTACACTTTCTTCTCTAACTTGTTGCAATTTTAGTAAGATTTGAATAAAAAACAGCAATTTTATTGAAAAATATTCTGCTACAATCATTTCGAGAAGCAAAATTTCAGCTAAGTAGGCTCGTTGTTCATTTTTATTACGAAGTTCTTGTACTTTTGATGGAAATATATGTATGTTGATCACAAATTAACATAATTTTGAATAAAAACGCGCAATTTCGTTGAAAAAAATGTTCTGACACCATCATTTCACTTAAAATTTTACAAAAACTGACATCATGACACTTGAAATTATACAAAAAACAACATTTTTACTCAACACACGACGAAAATTGAACAAAAATCACGCAATTGCACAGTATCTCACATAAATTTTTACAAAAATCGACATCATGTTACATAAACTATGCATAATTTTGCAAATATTTTACACTTTTTTATAAAATGCATCGCTCAAAATTAAAAGAAATCGCAATTTCGCTGAAAAAATCTTCTACCACAATCATTTCGATAAACAAAATTCAAAAATTCTTGTACTTTTGATGGAAATATATGTATGTTGACCACAAATTAATATAATTTTGAATAAAAACGCGCAATTTTGTTGAAAAAATTGCTGACACCATTTCACTTAAAATTTTACAAAAACTGGCATCATGTCACTTGAAATTATACAAAAAACGAAATATTTATTTAATAAGCGATAAAAAATACTCCATCCCACATTATTTCACATAATAATTATCACAATTCGTTTTATAAATCGTTTTGTAAAACTAAAATGATGTAAAAACAGTTTTAGAGTTATTTCTAAACATAATTTTGCAAATGTTTTACACTTTTTTATAAAATGTATCGCTCAAAATTAAAAGAAATCACAATTTTTTAAATTATATCACGCCATTATGAAATCGTAGATTGATTTTTGAAATTTTACACTTTGTAACTGTAAAATAACTTCAAATACTAATATTTTAACTTTACATTTTGTAATTATTGCAGATTCGTGAAAAAACAAAAGCAGAGTAGAAATAAAAAACACAAACACTTTGTAATAAACAAATATATTGTTCTTATTCGTATAATACTTAATAATATAAAAATAAATGTACAACTGAATGTCTTATTTTCTAAAAATCTGCTAGCAATTTACAAAACTGTAGTTTGAGCTGTACAACATTTCAAATTAAAAAGGCTGCAAGTAATACAATCCGAATTCGTTTACAAAGGATCGTAGAACAAAGTTCATTCTGGCATTTTAAAGTTTAAGATGCTCCCAATCTAGAATTCCCTTCGTTTTTGATGTTGATAACGTCTGTCTTAGAGTCGTTTTTCTAATGCCCTTTTTTGGAGGCGTTTCCTTATCGGCGTTCTTCTGACTGAACCTTTTTGATGTGGACTTGGATAAGTAGTTGGTGTTTTTAATTTATATTTTAAATCTGACTCGCAGTTATCAGTTTCCATTTCGGTTTTTCCTGTAGTACTAGTCGGGGCGGGCACTTTTTGCTGCTTAGGTTTAGGCAGCAGCACATGAGCAACGTTAAGGTCTTAGATGTAATCAGCAAACTGTAGGCGTCCGGGTGGATTAATAGTTTTTCGAGGCCTCAGAGTGTCGTGAACTAAATCGACTATGTTAGACGCCGGTAAAATTTCACCTTTTATAGTAACGGTACCCTTGTGATCCCAGCTCACATCGTTTGAAGCACTCAAAATGCGTAGGAAAACTTCAGCCTTTTTCTTAAAAGTTTTGGAAAGTGTAGATAAAATAACGGCATTTGATAGGCTGTTACTGCTTGCTTCAATAGGTATTTTGATTGGCTGCCGTGCTTGGTTTGTGAAATGAAGGAATCTTTGTAACACTTGGTTGTACTGCCCCCATTTATCGTGATCAGTTAATTTGGACTTTAAAACTTTTTGCATTTCGTCATCAAGCTCACATAATATATTTTTCTCCGCATTATCACCAGACTTAAGGCGTTGAACAAATTCCGGCGATACAACCAACATCTTCCGCGCTTGGTCCATTTTAGTCGAAAAAGGAGCTCAGCCGTTTGTTCTGGTAGAGCCGTCATGAATAAATTAACTTAAAATCAGGACTTTCATAATAAATATAGAAAAAAAATGGCAGGTACGGGAATCGAACCCGTATTCTCTCTCGAGATCAGAGCTTAAATCTGACGCCTTAACCATTCGGCCAACCTGCCTCCCAATATAAATGAGCACTCTCTGCATATTAAGAAAAACATCTAGACCTTCTAACGGGTGTTCATAAACAGTCGTCATCCCAGTTGCTTTGAAAAACAAAATGTTATATCTTTGATTAATTCGTGCAACACAATGAAACGTCATTGAGTACTGTCATAGCGCAGTTTTTCTCAATTATAATAGACATACGTTTTTGAAGTCAAAACCTACTGGGATGACGACTGTTTATGAACACCCGTTATTTGCAATTTCATACAATATTTTGTATAAATTAAGCCATATACAAATTTCTAAATCGGATTTGATATATATTTATCGAAGGAGTTGTCCCACAGCTGACGTTTTATTATTATTATTTTGTTGTGATTCGTCATTGCTGAATTTTACAGGAACCAACCTGTCTGCTATGTGGCGCACGCAGTGTTTCCATACCTTTTATTTTTAAAATTTGTAAAACCAGAGGCACAGGATGCAGCCGCACCAGGTAACAGAGTACAATGGTTTAAAACGAGTTAGTGCGGCAGCAGTTTGGACCTCTGGTTTTATAAAATTTTAAAATAAAAAGATGGTAAACGTTGCATAAAAGTTTATTTTTGCTATAGTCTGGATATTTGGTGCGGTAGTTCTTTATTACTTGTAACACAAACTGTTTTTGATCATCCTTCTTAGTTAAAACGCTGTTAAACTCTTCTATGACCTTTAACGCCTATTTCAGTTGAGTCATTAACAATATTGTTTTGAACGCCAACACTCCTTTTTAAAATTCTTCGTCCCAAGTAGGAAGACCACTTTTCAAAAACTCGTACAAAATTTTTACCACTTGATAAATGCTGCAGATTGAAAATTTGTTGATCATCACATCATCAACACGGTGACCGAGCGTTTCTGCAACATTTTCTTCATCACAAACGTCAAACGAATTTGACTCACTAACAAGTTTTGGTTCATGTCATTTAACACTCTGTTGTTCCTCCTTAACTTTATATTTGATTGTTCAGTAATATGTACAATTTTTTTGCCAATTTCAACTGATTTTCACACTCTTCCTTTGCTAGTCACTTTTCTCTGTGCCTCTTCCAACATCCGTTACAACATTTCAATTTCACATTCTTCGGGTAGTACATACATTACTTACAGTTGCTACAAATACAAATTATCAGCATTTAGTAGTTATATAACACTCAAATACTTACATTGATTGAAATCCTGCAAAACACAGTTGTGTTGACACATTCACCATTTTGTGGAAAACTGCCAACATTTCGCTAGGGAAATCTAGTCACTTCCGGTAAATGGCCAGTCTCTCATTTCTAGGGTCTCTAATTATTTTTAGCACGGCCTGCCGAATTATTTGACAAACGCCACGCTGAATTGTGTGACAAACGCCAGTGACGTTTGTCAAACGTTTCAGCAGGCCGTGATCTTTTGCTTGTGTTTTTATCCCCAGTTAGAGAAAATTGTGCGACAAGGATAGATATAAAAAATCACTAATGGCGGTACCTTATTGATATAGTGACCTTAGCTTGCGATAGTTTACTAAAACCTTGAGACCATACCTAAGACTATACCAAATTTCAAAGACTTGGCACAAAGTGCTCGATTCTTATGAATTTCCCCTAAGATAATACACTCTTATCGTATCCATCCATAAATTAACTTTCAAGTATCGCGTCTGGTAATTCGCAGGGTAGTAGAAGAATAAGAAAAACCAGTGAAAATTGTTTTTTAGAGCAGGTGGGTGTGACTTTATATTTGACTCCTGCTTTTAATTCTAGGCAACTTTTTCAAATAACATGATTCTATATGTTGAAAAATAAGGGTGCTTTATTCTTGAACCATTTTCGTATTTTCGAGACCTCCCGTATACGAAAGGAGATATTTAAATTTTGGCAAGTGCATTTTTAGTTTGAAAACAGGCAGGGTTTTTTACAATGAGTAATTTTTTTTGAGGAGTCAAAAATAAACTTTTTTTTCCTTTTTCTAGCCCAATCCGGGGACATACTGTATATTGGGTGTAAGTAATATGATATAGCGCCTCGAGAATTAATATAAATTTTCCTAAGCACGATCATATGTGCAAAGGCAAAGCATATTAATCGAAAAACAGCAACGTAACTAAAGTGGCATCCGTCTAACACTTTTTCTTTAAATTTCATAAAAACACGTGACCTGTTGGAGTTGCTACTCGGCAAGAGTTTTTAAATAAATATTTCAATAACTACTAGAATCGCTAGCAAACAAATCTATCTTTTAGGAGCAAACGGGTCCCACTGAACAAAAGTTAGTGCTTGTACCTAATGAACAATTATTGTAAAATAACTTACACATAACAAACTGTTAATGCACTAGTATGTCGGGCTTTTAGCGAATAATAGGTCATAATATGTAAACCAATAAATATTTCCACACCACGCGATTAAACTATGCTCAGCTTAGTACAGAAAGAAAAGACAGATTGTCCAGCGCATGCTTGGCGAGTGTGTAGTCAGCACGAATATCAACTAGAAACAGCTGTAACAATAACTCCGATGCAAATTTTTAACTAGCAAATCATTTTAATTATTCTAAATTTGCATGCAGCCATCTCGCTACATTTTAGGCCGGTATTTTTAGTGCATGTTTTGAGTAGGGGTCACGCGATGTGCGGCTTCGTAAGGCGCGCCTTCGACGCAGCCTTTTCCACGCTATTAAAATCCCCAGTCAAAATTTGTAACAACGTGGGCCCCAAAGCTGTATAAAAGCATGCGCTCCAGATAGGATAAAGAACTCTTCGAGTCCGCCTGCCTGAACCAAAAAAGGGTAATTAGAAAAAATAATAAACTGTCGAATACCTGAATTATACAGGGTGATTTTTAACTTGATTCTTTTCATTTACGAGGAAATAAAGCTCAAAAATAAGTATTTTTTCCATTTACCACTTTTGCGAAAAATCAAAACCAAGGGAGGTACAGGGTGTTAAAGTTTCAAATTAAGAACTAAAATTACTTAACAAAAATTGAACTAAACTTAATCTAACTTAAATTATATGTTCAAAATTATCACCATTCACTTCTACACATCGCTCAGCGCGACGTAACCACTGTTCGGTCATCGCTCGAAGTAGCATTTTGACGACACTCCTAGTAAATAATCAGCATATTCACTAATTCATTATTTTCATAAACATGTACCATTATTGTAGCAATAACATTAATAAAATTACAATGGAAAACTAGTTGACAGGTCATTGCTTGGCAACAGGGATAAACAAAAACAAAATTGCCAGCCGCCTTTGCGGCAAAGTTCGGTTTTTCATTTTAAACTTGCCCACCTTATACCTCCGTTAGTTTTGATATTTCGGAAAAGTGGTAAATGTAAAAAAATGCTTATTTGTTTTAGTGTTATCTTCTGGCAAACGGAGAGAATCAACCTAAAAATCACCCTGTATATGTATTTGATTTTGTCCCAATATATAGTTGTTAGGGCTCGTAATTATCAAGGTAGATCAAGACTGCACTTCAACAGCGTACCCATATTCTGACATCAATTTATTTCTAATTTAACCGAGTTTTACTAACAGTCACAATTTTAAGATCGTATCGAGCGATCAAATAAATTTCCGATCGAATTGGCTAGTTTTATATTGTTTATATGGAGCCACAGCAAACTAAATCTCAAATGTATTTGTTTCCTAGATATACGTACGACATGCTACAACTACAAAACGCAAACAATTTCGGTAAAATATCGGTTAATTGTTCCGTTATTATGAAGTTAATTATTTGTCATTTGTCAATGACTGAAAATTATTTGTATGTGGCGAGACAAATACGTCAGTCAGTATGCTACATGAGAGCTAATATATCGTGTGTCAAAAAAAACTCATTTAGGGTAGGCCTTAAAAGAAAGATACAAAATCTAGTCACATATTAACTTAACTCTGTAGGTGAATGTCAGATTGCATTTTGTTTATGAAAAAATCTGTCACTGTGGCAGGCAAAAGTTGACACTGCATTAAGTTTAATTGTATCAAGCAAAATGGAAACACCAACGAGTGTAATAATCATAACGATCAATAAAAATTGTTTTTGTTAAGTGTTTTGTATATTTTTAAGAGGTCAAGATGTAATTTAGTTCTCTCTGACTTATGGTAGTTCATTTGCTTCAATGGGTATATATCAAGTTACGGCAAACTCCAATTTGGTCATGGCACACTGAGAATGAGTTTTTTTTAAACACACGATACATCCTCTATAAAGCAGGACTAGATGAGAAAGATGTAGGCACTGTTAACCGCTGACATCAGAATTAAAGAAGTAAGTTCCATGAAGTCAGACAGGGATGCGTTCTGGTTCTCATACTCGTCATCTTACGTTCATAACCGGACCCTGCAAACGTCGAATGGCTCAATAACATACCTACGCGTAAGGTATTCTGACGGCACCACTGTGTTTGCAGACTATATATGGCCTACAACAATTAACTACGAGTAACAAGATATCAGAAGTTAGCGAATTAAAGCGTTGAAGGAATCAACGTTAAAAAGAAAAAAACTCATGATTATTAGCAAAAAAAAGACAAGCAATATGAATATTATTTCTGAACAATTAAATTTAGATACGAAAGATTAGAAAGATTTAGCGTTTTGCTGTACAGGGTGGAAACATTGGAGTTGACTGAGGCCACCACAAGGAAATTGCGAACTTTAGATAGGTGGCTCTATAGATGCTTAATGAGAATTTCTTGGGGTGAACAAATATGTTGACATTGTCAAAACTGACAAATGAGACAATCACAGAGATTTGAATTATTACAGCCGATGATCCAAGAAAGGGGAAAGTACGAAAATAACCTAGAAGTGGCAGCACTTCTTGGCTAGAAACTTGCTTTAACACTACAACTAGTGAACCACTTAGAACATCGTTAAATTTGCCATGTAAACCGTCGATAACGGATGGGCACTACAAGAAAAAGAATGAACACAGAGGATGGAATCATCATAAACGCAGCAATACTAGATATGCGGATGACATAGTTTGGTTGGCGAATATATAAATTATGTTAACCATAGAACTGTTTCGAAACCTAATATGTGGCAAATCCTATGCTAGATTTTTCAATTTCTTCGTGACTTCTGACACTGACATTGATATTTTCCATAGACGTACCTATAGTATGCTTCAAATAGTGTACTTACTTGACGTTGTACTCGTTGAGTATAGGGCCTTCTTTGTAGATTATGCAAAACTACTCCAGTTTTATTCCCCTGAAATTGAATTGCGTTAATTCTGATATTATACCATGAGTCCTAATAAAAAATTCAGACAAATTAGAAAAGAATGTTGAAATAGTAATCTATATATATAAAACTGAAAGTCCTGACTCACTCATTCATTCATTCACCCACTCATCAACGCCCAGCAGAGGTTTCCTTTATGATGTATACAAGGAATAAGGAAGGATATTTCGAAATTCAACCCCTAGAGCCTAGAGTGGTAAAATGGGGGTTGCAATTTTGTATGGAAAAATAATATTAAATAGACATTTCGGCTTGAAACTTCGTAGGAGTACTCCTAAAAACAAATAAGCAAACAGTATTTCGTGATTTTCCGAAAATCAACCCCTTAGAAGGTGAAATGGGGTAAATAAGCCTAAAAATCGATATGGATGTCGTTATTAAGGTTTTTTTGGGACGTTGATTGCGAAAATGGCATTTGAAATTTGGCAGGCAGATTACTCATAGGGAGTAGGCATCCGCTAAGAAAGGATTTTTGAAAATTCAACCCCTAAAGGGGTAAAAAAGAGGTTAGAATTTTGTAAGATAAAATTTTGAACGAAGTCATTCAAAGTTTTTGGAAATTTGTCCCCTGAAGCTGAAAATATTAGATGACGGGACGGGACAAGAAGGGACGAGACGTGACGGGACGGGACGGGAAGAAAAGGAAAGAGATCGGATGGGATAGAAGGGGGGGAAGGAAACGGGGCGGGACGGGACGGGACTGGACGGGACGGGACTGGACGGGACTGAACGGGACGAGACGGGGATGGGAAAAGGGACGGGGACGGGGAAAAGAACGGGGACGGGGACGGGGATAGGATGGAATGGGATGACAGGAAATAATTAGTCATTATTTAATACACAAATAACGAACCTCGCGCGTACGACGGCGCGGGTAACACCTAGTTTACTATACAAGTGGGATTAAAGCATCATTAATATACGTTTGTGTAAGCACACAAGTATATTAAATGCATTATCACACATGTATTGTACAAAATTTTATCTACAACTGCCTAAAATTTAGAAAAGTGCATTAAGAGAAATGGCAGATCTGTCATTTTCAAAAATAGTAGGCAAATGCCATTATGCCATTCATTTGACACTATTTCAATTAGGTAATGAAGCCATTACACCACTCAGTTATGTAATTAGCTTCATTACCTACCTAACAGAAATAGTGTCAAATGGGTCACGTAATGAGTTACTGATCCCACTAGAGTAGATAAACAGTATTACTACATGTTTTAAAATTTATGTTACGGCTTGTTTACAATCACTGGCACTACCTTTGTTTTATTAATTTATGCTACTTATTTTTTGCTTGTAGTTACCTCTGCGCAAGCTTCGGTGGTCAATTGAATGCCAGTGCCGCTTTCAAAAGCATCATAGAAAGTCCAGTTTATAAAAGTAATTGCAGTAAGTAGTTGCACTACATCAAAACGGACAGTTATAAGAAACATAACACTTCGGTAAATAAAATATACGCTTTCCATGGTTTGTATTAAGGATGTTACGATTCCAAATAACGTTGCAAACTCTAAAATAGTGTTGATACTCCGAAAAACGTTGCATAATTCTGCATGCAATTGACATAACATGCGTACACTATTCGACAGTTTCCTTACACTTTCATTATTAGTTTCATCGACATGTTTTAGAGAACTCAGAACGTCATTGAGTACTTTGAAACGTTCAGATACTCTGGAACACAAAGCTGTTGCTAACAGAATAAAAAGTGTTTTGTACAATAAGGAAATGCATATTGCTAATCTTGGCATAAATGCGACGTCCAAGAACACCATAGTCAGAATAATTCTAATCGTAGAGCAGATGGAACAACACAAAATCATTTTAAAAAATCTTTTGTAAGTAGCTACATAATTAACGTACAGTCCAATTTTATGAAGGCACAAGTCAATGTTTGCGATGCTCCTCAAAACGTTGCAAAAACTTTCACGTTTCCAAAACATTGTTGTTATAATTCCACCAATACTAAAATGTATAAATAGCAAATGTAATAACCAGGCCAGTTTCATGAGTCTTGAAGTTATTTCAGCTTGCAGGAGAAGATTAACGGAACAAATTCCAAGCAGACCCGTTGTAGCAAAATAAACAAGAAAGTAGAAACGATCCCACTTTTCTACCTTTAACACAACTTCCTCGTCATTTCTAATGTGCTTTACGAGAAAAAAACCGAATATTCTACATAAGATCAGTACATGGCCGATTGACTCATACACTTGGGTTAAAGCAGTTTTTCTTGAGATGCTCTTTTCAACAAATACCTCTGAAGAATGCATTGTAATGTTTCAGCGGGTGCCAACAAATCAATGTTCAGTGCGAGTTGCCCAAATGATGGTCATTATATGTTTTTAAAACGCTATTCGCCTTTATTAGGTTCCCTTACAATACATTTATTTATGTAATAATTTATGTTTGAGCTTTTATAATAATTAGCCCCACGTTATTGCCAAATTTCTTTTATAATGTAATGACAAATGTTTTTTGTGCCCATAAATTATTTATTGTGCAATTACATTACGTTTTCTAATTAGCTCAACTTATTTTATTTTAGATACACTTGACTCTTATATCAGGTAGGGTACATCTTTAATCTTATTTTCAAATTTAAATTTGATATTTAAATATAGCGTGTCAATAATACAGATCTCTACTTTATCTATTCTAAATTAGACGCATTTTCTTTTTAACCTCGCTTCGGTAAAATACCTCATTGCTCCCAGCAACAATGCACAGGTAAATAATAGATTTTCTTCGTTTGCTATGAATTCCGCCTCGCATTGCTTTTCCAACAAGGTTGATCACCTTTTTGTAAGTCCCTTCTCTTAACATGGGCCCTCAGAATTACAGTGGCTATATTAATGACAGTGTGGTCAATTTTGGTCTTGTTTCTGATTGACTGCTTTAGTATCCGCCATTTTGAGTCGCTTCAATATCCCATTAAATATTTTTAACAGTGTACGCATATTTAGTTACAAAAAATCACCTGCGCCGTCACTGCCATCTCTTTACTATGACATAAATTATAACTGTCATAAATGCAAACCTTTGTTAAATCGACATTTATGAATTAATAAGAGTAAATTTAAGGCCGTAGAAAAAATATTGTGTGCAAACGCAATTATAAATGCTTATCAAATAAATGTCAATGTATTCAATATCAAGTAGGTGCGTTTCTTTTTCGTACGTCAATTTAATGTAACGGGTGTTCATTCGAATTTGTGGTCTAGTTAACTTTGGAATTGTTGAAGTCATGTCGCGCATTAATGCATTATATGATATGGTTGTGTAGCATTCCACAGTCAGAACTACTAAAATAAAATAAATCTGAATTATAACAAAACCTGAAAGTTAGACAACTTAAAGTACTTGGGAGAAATACAGGTTGCATAATCTTCATCTAGTATTTAATTTCAAACAGAAGGCTAATTCGGGAAATTTCAAATTAAAAATAAAAGAGAGAAACCACTTCCTGTTTGGAATAAAAACAGATTGGGGCCTGATAGCGTCCAGCAACAAATAAATTAGAAGCTGATTCCCAGCTTAAAAGGATAATAGAATATGAACTCTTCTATCTGTAAGGTTGTAATTAATCTAATTCTGCATTATATTAAAGAGTAATGGTTTTTCAGTCAAATAGATTTAATTCATTGAGCAGATTCTTAATAGAAAAAGCAGTTACAAATTAACTGATAGGTACATTGGCGATCAAAATATATCCTAATAGAAGTGTCTTTAGTTTAGCTTTTTGCTTCCCCTGCAATTCTTTGCTATCTTTGAGCACGGAACGTTATGATTCAGTTGGATAAAGTCGCACGGAGTCTCGACGAAGCCTTTTTGGGGGGCCTAATTGAAATAGAAGATAATGTTAGACCATCACTAAATCTCGTTAAGAGTTCCTCACCCAAAAAACCACTTCATTAGTATGGCGATGAAATTGTTTTCTGTCAACGGAGAGTTAAACTCGATGGGCAAGGCAACAGTTCCTGGCTGCATGGGATTGGCTCCTTTTAGTTAGGTCAGTCCTAAACCGCAGAAAAATTCTAGAAACTATTCAGTTCAGTTATATCCCAAAATATGTCAAAGTTACAAGTTTAGAATGTACCTATGAAATTTAATCTACCGTCAATATCTTCATAATAATGTAATAAGAAGATTTAATTACCTTTTCAGTAGCAATGCTAAAAGGAACCAAATAGATAGCCACCAGGTTATATTTCTAAATGTCAGTTAGGGTTTAATGTTATGCCGCAGGTATGTGTCAAATAATGGGGGATTTCTTATACTGTAGAAATGTGAATTGAGTTATCCTATAAATCATTTAACAACCAGTATTCGCGAACAGAAATTGGTTAAGAGGGTATAAAAGACTTTTTAAGTTTATCTTACCTAAATGTGCAGAATTTCAGAAAAAGAAAGAAAACCTTTCTATAAAACTCATGATTAATTAAACAATTTAAATCAAGCTGATATCAACTCTAATTCGAAATTTCAGTAGAAAGTGTCATTTATAAACTGCCATAGTAGATATACTTTTATTATATTAAACTCATAATCAATCAATTAACATAACCCCTAAATTACAGGATTGGATGTATTTATAAATATTATAGAAAAAAATTGCAATTTAATAAAGTTGATAGCGCCCAATACTTCTTTTTTAGTGAACTAAAACCTTTATGCGAAAGTGAAGTAAACAGAAATTCCTCATTTATCATACCCGTATCGCAGCCGAGGATTGAGCTAGTCGGAACTATGCGAGCCTTCTAAGGTAGGTTGCAATAGTTGGTACAGTTGGACGCATAACCTCAGATTTAAGTTAACATTTGTGTTTGTGGCACATCCGGATCGAAGGTCCAATGTTTGTAGCCTTTTCAGTTTTCCGTTATTTGGAAAACTTCCTGATTGCCAGCTCGCCTTGGAATTTGTGGACTGTATGAATTGTAGGTTTCACTGAATAAATACACTCGTTGAAAGCCGGAAATATGTGACTTTATTAGCAATAAAAAACACATCGAACATTTGAACATTTACAAGAATTAGCTTTTCGTAGAGCGGACCGGTTTGCATGCTGCCACGTTGACAGATGAAACGTAAGTGTTTTTGGAATCGGATGCCGGCCCGGCAGTCTACTGCGCACAGTATGAATTCAGAATGCAAGAGAGGCGGCAAAAGTTTATAAAGTCCTTAACAATTTGCTTCAAATAATGCACAAATTATTGGTAATGGAAAGTTGTTATTTGGATATATATATATATAACTGACTCGGATAATTTATTAGCCTTGGCCTAATCGGCCTCGACCATACAATTTATCACTTATAAAGCCATGTGATTGGTGATTTTCTAGAATAGAGCCACATCATTGGATACAAGTATGATGAGTGAAATAATCGGCATAATTTACTACCTACTTCAAAAATAATCCAAAACAAGCAACACTCGCAGTCTAGTTGCTATGCATAAGCTTGTTTTGTCAAAAATTATTAACTGTCAGTTTGACAAAGCATTTCAGGGTAAACCGAAAGTGTTTACAGCAGCATTTCTATAGTAACAACCCTTACATAAATTAAATATAAATTAACTAGCTGGCCCGGCAAACGTTGTTCTGCCCAAAAATAATTTGTCTCTGAAACCCCGTTTCACAACTATAGTTTTAATTTTATGTCATGTCCATCGTCTTGGAGTAAATGCCATTTTCGCAATCAACGTCCCAAAAAACCTCAATAACGACACCCATATCGATTGTTTAGGCTTATTTACCCCATTTCACCCCATAAGGGGGTAGCGGACCGGACAGACGTTGTCCTGCCCGAACGTTGGTTTGCCTGGTATTAGCGGGTTCAGCAAAGTTTTTTCGATTTTCGAATTTTTGATTTTTTTTATTTTAAAAAATATTGAGGGTTGGTGGGGGGTGAAATTTTAGGGTTATATGTTCTGATATGCGAGATATCTTTAAAAAAAATTAAAAAAGAAATTTGTCAAAAAAAATTCAAAAAATTCCTAGAACCCGATTGCAGCGCCACCTACCGGGTCCAATTGTGAATCTAAACCATTCAGGGACCCACTCAAATACACACAAAAAATTTCATCAAAATCGGTCCAGCCGTTTAGGAGGAGTTCAGTCACATACACACGTACAGAAGAATTATATATATATAAAGATAAGCTTCTAAATGTTATTAAATTATGCATGGAACTTGTTTATAAAGCGTCGTTTTTTTACTTGTGGGTTTAGAAAAATGAAAACAAGACTTAAAAATGTCTTATTTGCTCATTGTTGATTCAGCTAAAAGGAAAAGATCGCTCAAATCACATAATTACTATGTAAAATACAAGGTAATTACGGTAAATTTAACATTAACAATTTTCTTTTAAACTTTATTTTTTCAGATGTGGTCTTTAATCAGAGGAATATTAGATGTGTGCTAAAAACTATTTGGTGCCGTTTTTAGTATTACCCGAAGCAAGATTAACACAACAGGAAATGTGTGGCAGAAAGACCCCGAAATGAAGTGACTGGAACCAATTATGACTAAATCTTCCCTAATAGGCATTGAACGATGAAGAAGCAGCAGAAGAAGGTATAACACAAGTTGAAGAAGAAGATATGACAAAAGCAGAGGCAGATGTAGAATACAATTGCCAGGAAAACGATTTAGGTTATAATATTTAATAATATTTTGCTTTTTGACATACTTTATAATCGCACTATGTAGCTGTGAGTTGAGAAATAAAAATGTTCATTTTTGAGTGCCATATTTCATATAAAATTCCCCGCAATAAGCAATTTCCCAAACAAAATGCACTTTGTCGTGCATCAAATAGTTTTTCTGTTAATTTTCCGTAAAAACTTAAAATAGATTTTTCAACTTTTACTCTTTAAATCCCATACGTTTCAAAGATTTTTTAACAAAACGTGTTTTTGCATTAAACGCATAATCAAATGGCAGCTTTTCGCGATTTTCTCAAAAACAAGTTATAGTGACAAAGCGCTTTTTGAAAGTCACACGCACATACACAAAGGCATCATGTCGAAAATGGCCACGATGAATTCATGAGCCCACAAGACATTAGTATCAATCAAAATCTCGATTAAAGTTTTTTTCGTGATCGCAATACCTCCTCTTTAGATGTACGTATGTATACGATAATGTAAAAATGGACAGTTTAGTCAATAGTTATGTACTCAATTAGCAACTTATTCTTTCAGTTTCTAATTAAAAATTAATAAAACTGGTAATTTTGTATCTTGTAGTTACTATTTTATTACTTCCTTTTACGATAAAGAAAGTATTGAATTCATCCCGAAAATTCAAAATTGAGTTTTCAACAGATCTTCACGTTTTAGAGTTCCCTGAACCCAAAAAACACGTTGTTCATTGGTGTGTGTGTGTGTGTCTGTCTGTCTGTGTGTGTGTCTGTCAACAGAATATCTCAAAAACGAAAAGAGGTATGGTGTTGAAACTTCATAAGTTTTATGTATTATCTAGATGCGACAGCAAGCTTTTGAAGAAAATCGCATAACCGTAAATATGGTGTTTACTCTTGTGATTTTTCAGTTTTTTTCGATTTTTTCAAAAACGGTTCTAATAATGTTTTCAAGCTTTACATTTCTATTATATTCTTAATGTGTATTGATGTAAGATAGGCGATTTTCGAGTTAAATACCTCTAAAATGGGTGTCTTTTGTTTTTTTCTTATTTTTTATTAACTCCTATTTTAAATAGAACGCCCGATATATTATTACATCTTTAAATTCATCTTAAAATTTTAGGGAAAATTTGTTTTTTGAACTAACGCCTTATTGTGTACGGTTTCTGTAGAATTTGTAATTTTTGAAAATTTTGGACAAATGCCTAAAAATTAAAAATCAAATTTTTGCCTAATTATAAGATCACTGTAAAAGTAAGTTGTGTGCGTGTATCACACCAGATTTTGTTATAGTTTTTTTTACATTTCAGGATAATTCTTTTATTTCACACTTTTAAAAATTTAATGAAATTTAAAAAATATTTTTATTGCATGGTATACAATAACAACAATCTTTTGACATATAGAAAGTGTCAATTAATGGTCTCCTTTAGGAAATGGTAGTCGAAAATAGTTATTAACGACATAAAGCCGTTAGTAATCATCTAACAAATGAGGATAATTTGTGGCGTACATGCAAACTAATTTTTTTGTATAGAAACGTTAGACTTTTGATCCTTTGGTTCTGTCTGTAGTGGCACCTTCATCACTTTCTACAACAAAGGTAAAATGTAATGTCATCTGATCAATTATTGAAACCGCTTCCTCTATGTCATCGTCGTTTGTAATAGTCTTAGGAACATCCAGGCATGATTGTCCACAGAAATTGTTACGAGTAATAGAGCAATGCAAACTGGCTTTTCTGCAGCTGCAGGCCTTAGCACGCCCTTTCTTACATTGGCAAAGAATAGTCTGTAGCAACGAATCTGGTCCAGCATTTTTTGTTGTTTTCATTGGAGTCAGTCCTCGCCTGCCTGTCATCCAGCCACAATCTAAAGGGTTCTTCTCCCTGCCCATCAATGTTTGGACTTAATGATATATGCGGAATGCGTGATACCGGGATGCATCTTGCGGTGGTGGCAGCCTGGCAAGGTGAAACTTGCTTTTATTCACAAATTTTTCAAAAAGCTGACAGTGTAGACCATCAAAAGTTTGAGCATTCATGCCCCCACCATACAAGGCTACGAAAATTTTCTCACCTGCTTATCAAATTTTGTCAGGAGTAGCTTCTGATTCTCTGAATGCACTTACTGCTTCAAATAGATTAGAGTGCTTCTGAAGAACACTGCAGAATTTGGTTTTTCCATGTCCAAATGGGGCCGATGTAGTGACACCCACTATATGCATGAAGAAATTGAATCTCTTGTGGAGCATATCTGAATGAGTTTGGTGAATAAAAGTAGTCCAAACGTCAGTGGATACTTAAATTGTTTAAAAAACATGTTTTTCAGTTTTTTGTTAACTTGTTATTATTACCTGAGAAGCAAGAAAATGGAGACATATTTTAGGAGGACGAGATATATATCATTCGACTCAGCTTGAAGAGTAGATTCCAAAAATATATAGAAACCGGAAATCGGATTTCTTTTCAGAGGTCGCCTTCCGGTCAATTTTTTTTAACTTTTAACTTTTTCCTTTATAGCTCCTGCAGTTTTTGAGATATTTAGCTCAAATTTGGAATACAGGTTACGCTGCAGGGCTTACATCATTGAGCATATCAAATGGTTGTGAGAATCTACAGCAGTGGTTCCCAAACTTATTTGACCTACCGCCCCCTTTTCAGAAAAAAAAATACTCAGCGCCCCCTGGAAATCTACATTCGTTAAGCGAACAACCAGAAAGATTTGTAGTTGTAGCTTTTTGAGACTGATAATTATCTATAAGAGTATTTCTAGGTAGGAAATTATTTTGAAAGAAAAGTACAAGGGGAAATTTATACATTAAAAGTACAACATAAATACTTGAGAATTGTTTAATGAATGATACATTAGATACAGTTACTGTTAAATTGTGAATAGTTTATTAAAAAGGTTCGAGCATATAAGTTGATTTAGTTGGGATAGTTGTTTGGTAACATCAGAACTTAGATTTTAATTTGAAGGTATTAACTGACACTCGGAATAACTAAAGTGAAAGCCAAACTCAAATAATTATTTGAAAAAGTCAATTATGAAATGTTATGATAAAATATACCATATAGAAATTTTGTATAAATTATTATTGCTAGAGAAAACGATATTTTTAAAATAAACAAATCTTTTCTGAATTTGTAACCTGTATTTTGAGTAACAGCAAATTTGAATAATAAAAATCCTTTATTATAATGGTATTTACTTTCTGGATGGTGTATTAAAGGGTGTGATAAAGTAAAATTAAAGAAACGGAGAATAAACAGACTGAATAGTTAAAGTAATAAATGATATGAAGAAGAATAAGAACATTTAATAATGGTAAATAGTCTTCATGAAATAAATAAATCTGTAACTTGCATTTTGTTTGTTTATTTGGAAAATAATGTTACGTTATGTTACACAACAGAGGAAATATGTACGAATGGTTTTTCTAAATCGTCTTATCTTCTCTTCCCTCTTTAAGCTTTCACCGCCCCCTTATTTTTATTCACCGCCCCCCAAATGCACCCGAGGCTACTATCGCCCCCCTGGATCGTTCCACCGCCCCCCAAGGGGCGATATCGCTCACTTTGGGAATCACTGATCTACAGGGAGATATTTTTTCAGGGGTCATGCTTCCTTTTCTTTCCCTGAACTTTTTTGCGGTGCGCCGCTGTTAGATTCTAAAATACAAATTGAGTTTTCTGTTTTGTTTAGAATCTTTTTGTTCTCTTGCAGTTTTTTCGTATCTGCAACCGTTATCGAGAAAAAAAAGTATAAAAACGATTTTCTGTAATTTGCTAGACGAAATTTAAATTTTTAAAAACTGAGAAGCAAGAAAATGGAGATATCTTTTTGGAGGACGAGATATATATCATTCGACTCAGCTTGGAGAGTAGATTCCAAAAATATATAGAAACCGGAAATCGGATTTCTTTTCCGAGGTCGACTTCCGGTCAATTTTTTTTTCATCTCGTGTTAAATTCTTAATGTCCAATTATTGGCTCCCCTAATTATTTTAGAGCTAAAGTGTAAATACATTTTTTGTAGAGAAAAAAATACTGCATCTATTCATACTGTTGCTAACCATTTTTCATTTTCCATAACCGAAGGAATGCAAAAAGTAAAACTAACATTTTAAAAAAAATTAAACTAGCATTTTTACAAAAATCAGTGATGCCATGGAATTATTGAAACAAGCCAATGCCAACGCAAGTGCGTGCGGGGTGATCATCCAGTCACTGCCGTCAATTAAGTTTGAGAAAGAATAAAATATGTGTTGTGTTCTTAAAAGCGGTTATCGTTCATAAATTTTATTTCCCGAAATAGGTGCAGTGCTGAGTTACGGTAAGTAATTCCTTAAATATTTTTAATTTGTGTAATTAACGAGGTTAGTTTTAGTCAACAACGATAAGTGCAACTTTTGTAAATATAAACCATACACGTGCTCAGAAGTGTTAGTGTTTTTAGCCGTTCTAAATGTGATGTACACATAAAATTCATTAATTTTCAGTAATAAAAAAATTCGGAAAATATTTAATTATGTTTTTTTTGCAATCGCAAAAAGAATGGAGCCCTCCACATTTAGATCTGCAAGGTAATTCCAGATAGTGTACAATTTTTTTAAAACTATATCTTCGTCATTTTTAGGAGCAGAAGTCTTTTATTGGGCAACACAAGACAAGATTTGCATCTGCATCCTTCATTTCCATTCAGGAGCTTTTAGAACAGGATTATTCATAAAGAGTTCAGTTTTGTCGTTGCCCAATAAAAGATTTCTGCTCCTAAAATGACTATTCATTATTATTTAACTAGTGAATCACCCGAGTTACGCTTCGGTTCGCAAATTTAGGAGAGATTCATTAATATAAATTTAAAAAAAGATGCACCGGCCGGGAATCGTACCCGGGCCGCCCGCGTGGCAGGCGAACATTCTACCACCGAGCCACGGAACTTTGTTGAATGACGCGCTGCTGTAGTGCTATATAATAAATCACCTGAAGTACGCTTAGTTTTGCTAATTACACAATCTAATTAAAACCTTTTTTGAAAATAAAAACCGGCCTACGATCTAAGTCTAACAATTAGCGATATTTTAAGCCATCATACACAACTTAATCGGTCCAGTATCGTCGGAGGAGCTAGCGAACAAAGATATCAAGAGATCAAAAAAAAAACTGTTCTTCAGCAGGCTGTGGAATGAAAAGTCACGTCTTTACTTGTAACTTTTTTACCTTTGAGGCTCGGTATTTCGGTAATCATGAAGTTTACAAAAACATGTTAGAAAAGTAAATTGTAGAAAATATTGCCCTCTTCAAAAACTGCTAAAACAATTTTTTTGTAGAAATAAAACGGCAACTTCATGTGATAAACGAAATCTCAAAACACATCGGGTAACTGGTTCAATACTATATAGTTCCACCCAGGGCCGTCGCTAGACTTTTGGCCGGCCGGTGCAGATTTTTAAATAGTTGCCCTTATGTTTGTAGGTATGTATTAAAAAAAATTGGCTAAATTTAAAAAATGTTTTTTAAAAAATATAACATGGTTAAATATACTGTGTTGACTAAGAGCGTGGTGTTTTTCTTTACTTTTAATTCTTAGTTTGCCACATTAATATGCACTGGATACACGTTGCTGTGCCTTAAATTTGTACTGAACCTTCCAAGTATTGAATCAGTTTTTAAATTACAAATTGCCCTATTTTGTATTATAATGTCAATAATTACTATTATAGATAGTTCCTGAAAACTCAACAGGGGTGGAGTCTTTTATCTAGTTACTTGTTTTCTGTTGATTGAGTTTCTAATATTTTAAATCTCATTCGCATCATAAGTCACAATACTTATATCAACCAAACGTCATAAACAGATTTGAAATTCATATGACAAATACAGATTGTTTCCCTATTACACAACAATATTAAAACACAGTAAGTAATTATTTGATAACTAATTCACTTATATAGTCTTTTATTTGCCTTTTCTAGTAATTACCTTTCAATTGATGTCCACAACGTTCAGGACGTAAACCAACCTGCTTTTCTCTGCCTACTGATACAATCTCTGACGTACCTTCCCGCAATGAAAGGTTCCTCCTATAAACAAGACGTCTCCAACTGTCCCAAATCAGTAACTCTAACCTTGCCACAGAATGTAGCCAACCGTCCAAATCTGCAGATACTGACTTCCTTTACTGCCGTTGCCAAACTTCTTTTACTGCCGCTGCCAAACTTTCTGGAACGTGACCTCTTAACTGATGGTGCTCCTCTGGAACTCTCCCTTATCACTCAACAGCTAGATGTAATCCAATTCAATTAATGTCTGACGTTAAATGTATTTTTCCAATAAACTTGACTTCATACCTATTCTTCTCCAGTTTTTCACTTTTATCGATTAATTCTGCTTGCTTATTATTTTTAACCACATACTTGTAACCATCCTTAGTTTTATATCTGTTATTCTTCTTATATGTTTAAATCTTCTTATATCTTTAACCACGCAAATTTTATAATTATCCTTTTATTTTTCAAACAAATTTATAATAAAATAGGGTTAATTTTCAATACTTTTAATTACTCCAAATCATTTTCGTTATATTTTTTACAAGTTGTTATCAATAATTTGAAGATAATTTCTTAATTATCTCATTTTCCTTTTTATACACTCTAGTCTTATCTATTTGAGTTAAACCTACTAAAATTTTATTTTATTTCAAATTAAGCATTATTCATTAGTTTTCAAACTGTAATTTATGCAATATTATTTTGTTTTTAAATCCACCTGGGTTTCAATAGCTATTTTTCATTCACATTTTCACCTTATCTCTGAATAAATCCAAATTATTTTATTAACCAATTGTAATCCCTTTAATTTTAATAAATTTGATTCTAACTACATTAAGGTCGTATCATAACAATACATATACTATATACTACATAGTAACACATACATAAAAATAAAACTCTAAAAAATCTGACTCAGGCGCAAATACATAGGTACATAAAAAAAACTAAATATATTTTCGAGCTTTTTTTCAGAAAGCAGACTTATTATTTTATCATAATTTAAATTATTGGCAATTTCATGTTCGATGGAGATTAATGCCAAACCAGTTAAACGTTCCTGTGACATATATGATCTGAAATAATTTTCGATAATTTTTTAATTTCCAGAAACTTCGTTCCCCAGAAGCATGGGTAAAGTGAATAAGATTCTAAGAGATATTACTAAATTAGGGAAAGTGTTTTCTACATTATTTTCTGTTATGCACTTAAGAGTATTTAAAGGATTATTAGTTTCATGTTCCTTTGATCTAATCAAAGTCATAAATGAGAGCAGCTCATCTTTAAGCTCCAAACCGTTTATGCCACTATTTAAACTATCAGTATCGGATAAGTATGTACGCATATTTTGTAGAAGACATATCGCGTGGCGCTTTCTTCACGAAAACATTGGGTGTTGGGTATACAAATAGAGCTTGTTCTGCATAAAACTTAAGGTAGAGTTTGCTTCCACATAAATACAGTGATATTCTGGTTTAAGAATAAAATAAATAGAAAATATTGACGTCTTTTTAAGTATGATTACGTCTTGAAGTCGTACATTATATTTACTAACTCTACTCCCATATCATATAATAAAAAAATAGTGTAATATTTTGTTAGGAAAAATAACCGCCCTCCAAAAAAGGTCGCCCGGTGCGGCCGCACGCTCGCACCTGCTGTAACGACGGCCCTGGTTCCACCCAAAGTCGACAACCGTATTACCTAAAATAAAAAAAAGCTTAATGGCACATGGGACGTGCATGGGTCCCTGGTGGTGTAGCTTGAACAAGCGTACACATTCGATCAGTAGAGTTAAGCAACGCTCTTTCTAGTCAAAACTTGGATGGGAGTTCCACGGCTACTTCTCTCGGCGCCTCGTGGTAGGGCTGCCATGGAAATAATTGGTCCCGGATGTCATAATAACATCATGACAGTCGTTAGTAGGGTTGGAAGTCCCCATAAAAATGTACAGCGACGCTTATAATTGGCCTAAACGGCTGTTGGCAGAGTACGTACTAAATAAATAAATAAATATATATATATTCTTCTAATGCAACATATTCTGCTAGCCTTATGTCAAACTGAAATAATAAACACACAATGTTCTGACCAACAAACTTTTGCGATTTTATCAGCTACACAAATGGCATACTAAAGAATGAATCTAAATCACCAGACAAAGGAAAAGAACGGCTTGTCAGCAAACTCTAACATTCCATTGTGGTCTGGTAGCATAACGCATATCAATTGGTCGACACTATTATGTGAGGAATGACCTTACGAGTAATAAGCGCGCTGAGCACACGTGTTCGCTGACGAATTTACTAAAGAAGGGTTCAATGTGTTTTTCCTTTTTTGTTAACGTTCAACATTAACTGCTTGTCTAAAATACATTGAAAATCAACTACATTAAAATGTAATTATCGTGTTATTGTGTCTAAGTCGTACCGACATTAATAATCGACTACTGATTTTCATGTAATATGGAAAATATTAAATTTTCGTATATTTATAAACGCCATGACTACGTTTCACGTTAATTGCTGGTTTAGAGGGCACTTAAAATCAACGACATAAAAACGTATGCAAAAACATGCTGTCATGTTGTTAAGCAACGTTATATAGACGTTAAGAGTCGACTACTAATCTAAAAGGCGTTTATCATTAACGTTATTTTAACGTAATGTGGAAAATTTTAATTTAAGTGCTTTTATTAACGTTTTATCTACGTTTTACATTAACTGCTGGTTTAAAACCCCTTTTCAGTCACCGACATATCGACGTTATATAAACACACGCGCAAGAAACGTTATAGTCAACTCTTTTAGTAATCGGAATAATTACGGAAACAATAAAAATAATTACTAAAAAACAACGTCTAATTCAGGTTAATAAAATGACGTTAACAGTTTAACTAAAATTCAACGTTTAATTTTCAACTAATATCGTCTTTTCAACTATGTAAACGTTTTCCGACGTATTTTACTAGTACGTGGGGCTGTCGGGCTTTTGCGTTAAAAAATAAAGTGTAATATCTAATCGTAATGTACAATATGACGTGTATATTTCGTAAAAGTATCACATTCGATCACAGCAAACCGAACCAACTGATTTCAGGTAGCATTCATTTTTAAAACGTAAGTGAATCGTATATGACGCTGATCGTAGTTATGAACATGAAACATCTGATTGTTAATCTCTTTTTTACATACAAAATGCTATTTACATCAAGGCAAAGTAAATATTTGCAAATTTGGAAAGCGCCAATATACACGTTCTCTACTTTATTGGGGATTTTGGAGGAGAAATGTAGATGATTTTATTTTTCCTCTACATTTTATGTTTCTCATTGGTATGGCCTAAAAAAGCAGAATTTTCTATTAGTATTTCACAAAAGTAACTAACTAAATTTTATTACATCGCTATTACAGAGAGCAGCTTTTAGTGAAGAGCGTACTTCTGAATAGTTCAGAGTCAGTATGATTACTTAGCTAGAATTGTTAGCTAATAGGTTAGTGACACTATGTAGTATCCATGATAAAACACTGAAACAACTCTTTATAGAGATTCATTTTTTGATTAGCTTAAATGAAGCTTTAAACAATTACATTTACTATAACAATTTTGATTCGTAGAAACATCTAAACAAGTTAAGAATTAAGTTAGAAATACCTAGCAACTATACATATTAAAGCAGTCACATTCAGAACAGAACACATTAACTGCCCCAGGTTTTTGTGTTGGATAATACTACTGCTAAGTCACTATAGTGCTCTACTGCTACAAAAAGCTAACAGAGTTTTAAGATATTTGAATCTAAATTTTTAATTAGCAAGTGAGATGTGAAAATTTTTAAAATTACTTCAAAACCTCGTTGCAGTCATACCTAGAGTAACCTTAGCTTCAAAAGCTAAGTTTAATTCTTGCTTAGTGGACGGTATAACTGTTTAACAAATTGCGCATTTATTTAGTTTTATAATATTGTTTTATATTATAGCCTTTGATAAAGCAAATGACAGGTTTGAATTGTTCACATGTCAGTTAAGGTCCTTTAATCAACTAAAATAATAAACATTCTCGGCTAGTGGATTTAGAAGTTGTCCTAGTTTTTCTTTCATAGCAATAGTTCATCACTTACCAGGTTGTGGTAGTTCAAAGTCAACCAAACAGTATTTTGTTGTTATTGACTGTTTATATAGCAACACAAGGAGAAGTAAGTATGGGCAAGAAATTCCTTATTGATTTAGTACCTATTTTAGCATTACTATCAAGCTTCAATTTATGTTAGTATAATAAAAAAAAATTTTTGATCTTCACAGTTTGATGAGACAATAAATGGGAAAAAGATACAGTTTCAGTACTGCCTTAACAAAAACAGCTGGACCATAAATTACGTTTCATTCTGGCAAGAAGAGAACCTTAAACAGCTAAGCACAATTTCACTTATTTTCCACAAACTAAATTCTAGTTTGAATTAATCATTAATCAGTACACTCTGATATACTGTAATGGTTTACTGGCCACAGCAATTCTGATTGCTTAGGTAACAGAATGAATAGGGTCAACATGAGCACAGAATTGAATATTTTATTTATTGCAAGATAATCAGTACTTTACATTAATAAATGCACTTTATGTGAGCACCAGTAACTAATAATTTGAGAGATAAAAGTTAGCATAAGATAAGGCAGGTTTCAGAAGGGTTACGTTCAGAGTTTCAGATATGATAAATGTTCGGAGGGGCCAATGCAATTTAATTTGCAACTGACGGATTTGAGCTTATAAACTTCAAACATAATGTGAATAAAATGATACACAATGATTTGCTAAGTACAGAAATTGTATGAGCATTATGTATTAAAAGCTTATAAGCCAGCAAACGGCGAATTAACTGAAAGATAAACGAAAAACAGTGCTAGCAAAGCAATAATTGCAATAGAGCAATGGAAAAATGTAAGGCAACCGATAGAAAGACAACTAGTGAGATGCTAAATGAACTCAAGTGTATCAGTGCATTATAAGCCAAAGTGAAAATTAGAAGCAGAGCAAAGTGTGGTGACATTTATCCCAAGTTCATAAGTTCAAACATGTAATCAAACCTAATTTCTTTTAAACAATTATAAATCTAGTTGCTTAGTTACGAGACAGTCAATTGTCATAATTAATCAAACAAGCTTAAAATTTTTCATGTTGGGGGCAAATTGAGCTCCACATTTATTGTATTAAATTGTTAATAAAAAGTCATTTGTGGTACGAGGCTCGTGTTAAAGTTATTCACCGAGGTACCGCGCATCTGTGGCTGTAATTTTCCCAAGTGTAGGAGCTCCCAAGATAGTGCAATTAGGCTTTCACTTGGTGCGTCGTTGAGTGCGAGCCAACTTCAGTGACAATTTTAGGGTAGTTCCAGAGATCGGAAGGCCGATCTTTTTGTACTACATTGAGAAGAGGCCTACAGCTACCCCTGGGTAAAGAATTACGACCAGCAACCCATTTCCAAGCGAGTATTTAGCGTGGCGTCCTTTCAGTGTGCCAACCAACAGCGGAGCACCTCTTCAAAGACAGCTAAAATTTCACAACAAGAAGTTCGTGTAGCCTCGTAGAAGTTGGGATTCGTCAAGAATAGACCTTTTCCGAGAAGTTCTAGAGTCCCAGATCCATCCATCAAATTTGCAGTTTTTCCCGGAAATTGAACAAAAGCGAATCACGCGTGGGTTTACGTCACACTAGAAACAAAACGAGCTTAGCCGTTGCTATGTCCTAGAATTAATCGTATTTACATGATGCGTTCTTGCCATTTTGGTGTTTAAAATTCAATTTTACGCTATTTTTGCACTGACGGATTATCTTGTTTACAGCACTAAATTTAGAGGTTATTTAACTGTCAGTTGGGAACAGTACATTTGCCCTAATATCAGAAAGTAACTGTCATACAACAAATTATTTGTCATACAAATGTTTCTACTTATTTTATGAACCGACCCCCTGAGTTAAGAATTGTTCCATTTATTTTTGGTAATTATTACCTATTACATTCTTTTAATCTGCTCTAAGTTTGACAGCCAATTCTTAATTAAAACTTTTATTTCATAAAGTGTAGCATGCCGTTCCCTAATTATAAATTTTATATTTTATTTAAAACCCCATTTTAAGCGAGGGTACCATTACAATATTAATGCCTTCATTAGCTTGAACTTACATTCTGCTATTATTGAGCAAAATTGCTTCTTGTTTGATTTATTTCACAGCTAGGCTCTGTATCTTCAATAATTGTAACTTATTTTGTTTTTCCCTATTGCTTAATCAGATTAAACTGATCAAATTGAATAAAACAATCCGTGCGCTTGAGAATATCTGTTATTCAAACGTTAGTACAAATAATATTTAATCTAAGGTACAAATTGGCTGCAGCAATAAAGGATATAAAGTGTGTTCGAATTTCAAGTATCGATTGCCTAAACACAGATTCTTAGTTTTACGGTGAGATACATATTTGTTTGGAGCATGCAATTTTCTCTACATTGGTTTATCACACTCTTATTTAAAAACCGTTAGAAAACGAATAGTAACTTTATTTAATCTTATCTCTCATTAAGCAAGTCTTGCACCACCACATCACAATCGTTTAATTACTCTTTTGGCATTATTTTAATATTTCAAATCCTTTTACATTATTCATTTGTAATTAGACTATTATATACCTACCCCACGTGCGCAAAGTAGTAAATGGAGATGTATATGAAAGAATACATAATTATATATGCTGGGTTAGTACATTTTATAGCTCCAAAAATTGAAACCGCTAAAAGAAAATCCGAATGTACCTCAGCTGTATAAGGGATCTTCATAGAATTTTGTGAATATTTTTACAGGTGGTGATTCTTGGATCTATAATTATGACCCCGAGACCCAACAACAATCACGTGTTTGGGTTTTTGAAAATGAGAAAAGTTATTCGCGTTAAAAGTGCAAACCAACACATTATCGTTGTTTTCTTCAGACTCAGGGGTTCGGTTGTAATTACTGTAACGCCCCGTTTCAATAGCGCGTTCTAGGAATTAGCATCTTCTTTTGCACCACCCTATATTTAAATAATGTAAGGAATTCAAGTTTATTGCATAAAACGCCTGACGATATCTCTAACACCTGCAAGGCTTTTCTGGTCGAAGCACGCTCGCTTGGCTTTTCCTAGTAAACAGTCGAGTTTCTCGATATTCATTTTTTACGAAGCGCCTTCGCGGATCTGAAATTCTTGAAGCAGGCCGAAGCCGCTTTTTTTTAAACAAATGAAAACCGCCAGCGGCGTTTCTTCACGAACGGCCGTAAACCACTTTGGTAAGAATTCCCCTTCTAGTTAAATTTTGCATACTGATTTCAATATTTAGGCCGGTTCCCAGGCGGCTTACTTAAGGTTATTCTACAGTTGTTCAAACAATAACTGGGTCTCCCATTTTTCGCTTCTACGTGCAAGCTGGCTAGAAATTCTAGAATGCCTAGACCGCTTTTTTGCCGCAGTTAGCTGCTCTCTAGTGGCATCCTTAGATTCTATGAAATGATGCAGCCAAATCCTGCTTAGAAGTCCTTTTTGTCAAGATGCAACATATCAGAATCTTCCCCCTCACGATCGCTGGACGTAATAACGAATCAAAATGTAAGTACATACATTTGTTTAGCAGTTCCTAACAGATTTACCAGGCAGAAAGACCTATTTAAATTAGATACTCATCGTCAAAACTACAGTCTTAATGCGCCACTGCCTAAGATTTTACGATTGGGTAATTGTTGTGATGTAGATTTTTTTCAAATTCCTATGGATCATTTAGAAATAAATTGAACAATCGATCGATTTCTATATCATAAGTATAATCTTATTTGTAATTTATATTTTCGTGTGATACCTTTAATGTAGTGATTTATTGTTAGTTATAAATTCTTGTTTATACAAACGTCCATGTATTATATGTGTAAAAAATGGATTTCCGTAAATATATTGCTATATAGCCCCTATTAAGGAAACTATGCCTTCAATGTCTTTCTTTTATATTACAATGATATTTACTATACTCAAGATCTCTTATCTATTCGGGCTGGGTTCATCAAATCTAGTATGCTGTTTACTGTAGCAATGAAACTTTATAACCTCAAATTCTTTGAATTAATTTAATGTTTAAATGTCAAAGTTTACTTTTCAAATTTTCTACACCAAGGTGTACTGACAATTGTGCTTTTACATTTGACGTTTACTATTTATTGACTTTTCTCGATAATTATTGCTTCAGTTTTTGTTACTTACTTTCAAAATTGACAGTATTTAAAACTTCAATGTCAACTTAATTTAACAAACCTGTTTTCTATTGCTTATGTCCTTACCACGAACAACACTCACCACTAACGCCTTTCTTGAACAGATTACAACATCCAAAACACCCAACAGCTAACCCTTCCTTGGTCCTGTCAACCGATGCAAGCTCCAAACTCCTGCTTCTGCTAGTGTCAGACGTCACAACAAGCTCCTACATTTAGCCCTGCAAGTTACTGAAAAATAACACTTTTCCTAGCTGCTACTGCTCTTTCTGGTACAACCATCACAGCTATTGGCTCCTCTTGTATGCCTGTACCATCAATCCAATTCCCGCCAACATCCTACTTGCTCGTTCACGTCCAAACAACTCATCTGCCTCCAAAACCTCGTCCTGGTTACTGCTGCAGTCCACAATCCTGCTATCTGGTACTGGCAACCCCCTAAATCTGCTCTTCACACGATCTATTGTCCTGGTAAGTTACTCTCCTTCTGTTATATTTTCAAATATTAACTTTGTCCCATTTATTTCAAGTATGCTGACGGCTCAAACTCGATGTACCAAGTATCGATCCAATTCTTCACACAACCAATATGAAATTACTTCTTATTATTTGTAGTTTAATACAATAACTCCATTTTCCATCGATGATTATTAATTTTTGTAAACCAATATTACAATAACTGTTTTTCTTTGCTTTTTGTGTTACTATTCACAATACCATATTTTATTTAAATAATTTATGCAGAAATTCCATTTAATTTTCAATATTTAATTTTCCATAAATTTTATTACATCTGCATTTATGAGTACTTATTTGGTAACTGTTTTTATAAACAAATTTTTTTTATCTACTAGTAACCATTATTTATGCACACTATTTAATTAATTTAAATAATAATAACAATACATCATTTTCTTAACAAACACAATTGTCGATGTAACCTTAGTTTGAATTTAATTTCCTTAATTATTAATTTCAATGATCAATGCATTCAAATCAGTCTACCAGTATTTTATGAATCCCAATGAATAATGCAACCAGAGTTGATTTTCATTAATTAATGTTAAAATTTTATATCTATTAAGACTCAATTTCTGTAACTGTCCAAATTTATTCGTTCAATTTTCAACATTTCTTTATTATGATTTCTGTCCATATCATGTATCATAACACAATTCCCCAATGAAGGAAAAGATTTAAATAAACTTGTTTTAGTTCAAATCTCTTTTCTGCATTCCCCTTTTATTCATACATTGTTTTGTATCCCATGTTACTTTCAATATTTTATTCTATTAACAATTAATCTTTATTTTATTCAACTCACTATGGAAACAACACATTAAATCTGTTTAACAAACAACAACCTTAATATTAAAATATTTACATGTTTCTATTTACATTTTATACGGATAAATCATGGATATATGAAATCTTCCTCTTACTCTTCCATCTCTTTCATTTACTAATTCATAAGTGTTGTTATTATTGAATATTTTATGTATTTTATATGGTCCTTCATACGCATATAACAGTTTTGCACATTTTTTTTTTCCTGTTTGCTACACTGAGTTTCTTTACAATTACTAAATCCCCTAGTTTGAATTGCACCCGTTTTAATATTTTCTTATTCTGCTTCCTTTCGTATCTGTCATTAATTATTTCCAATCTTCGTCTAACCCTTTCTAACAATTGCATTACTTCAACATTACTTTGTTCTCTTCTCCATGGTGTAGCTGGAATTATTTGTTTGCATAAAGTAATTGGACTGATTTCTGTCGTTGTATTTGGAACATTATTTATAAAATTTTCTACATCAGGCAAATATTGTACCCATTTATTATGATGTTCATGTGTAAGTATCCTTAAATATTTAATTACCTCTTTAATGTACCTTTCTGCAATATTACTTTGTGGATGTCTGATACTACAAAAACAAATCTTTATTCCCTTTCTATCTAAATTATTTGATAATCGTACATTCCTAAAATATGTTGCATTGTCTGCCAAAATCTTTCTTGGCTTACCTACTTGTTCTTCAAAATTTGCAATTGACTTAATTACATGTTTAGTATTACAGTTTTTCGCTGGATATAGTTTTATAAATTTAGAAAATGCATCTACCATAATCAAAATATGTTTGTACCCATATTGTCCTGTAACTAGGTTTGATAAATAATCAATAGCTACCAATTCCATCGGTTCATTTACTCTAATACTTTGAACAAAATTCTGATTTTTAAAATTCTTTTCTTTAGCAAATTGGCAAATTTGGCAAGTTTGAATTAGTTGTTTAATTAATCTAATATCATTTTTCGTATAAAAACATTCCCTAAAAATTAACCAAGTTTTCCTTGTCCCACAATGTCCAAATATCGTATGAATTTCTTCAACAATTTCTAACATAACTTCTTTACTCAAAACTATCAATTCTTTATTTTCTAAGACCTTTACCAACAAATTCTCTTTAATTTGATACCCTTTATAATTATTATCTTGACTTTGTAATACTAAAGTTTTTAATTCTTCAATTTCTTTTGCTGTCTGAATAATTAACATCTCTTGTTTTGATAATCTCCCTTCCTTATAAATTTTCTCAATTCCTGTTAAGATTTGTTTTGATTTTTCATAATTAGGTACATCTTTTCTACTTAAGAAATCTGCCACTACATTTAACTTCCCTGGCCTATGTTTAATATCAAATTCATATTGTTGTAAATACAATGCCCACCTGTATAACCTATTATTATGAAAAGTTTTATTTTACAAAAACGAAATTGCTGAATTATCCGTTTCAATATCAAATTTGTTCCCTGTTAAATAAAATTTTAGTTTATTAATTGCAAATATTATGGCTAACATTTCTTTCTCAGCTATGGTATATCTAATTTCATACCCTTTTAATATTCTTGAAATAAAACATATTGGCACTTCTATCCCATCTTGTATTTGTATTAATTCGGCTGCAATTGCTTGATCAGATGCGTCTGTACGAAGAATAAACTTTTCTTTAAAATTAGGATATTTCAGTAATAATCCTTCATGAAACCTCTGTTTGATAGTATTCAATGCTTTTTCCCTTTCTTCATTCCATGACCATTTAACATCCTTTCTTAATAATTGTACTAACGATAATGTCAACTCTGAGTAATTACTTATGAATCTTTTATAATAATTAAAAACACCTAACAACCCTCTTAATTTCTTTAAATTAGTTGGACGAGGTAACTTCTTAATTTCCTCAAGACGTTTCATATTTATAGTTACTCCATTTTTACTTATTTCACATCCCAAATATGTTACTTTATCCTGCATAAATTCACATTTTGATATACTCAATTTTAATCCATTTTTATTTAATGTTTCAATTATAATTGCTATATGCTTTAAATGTTGTTGTTCGTTTTCAGAAAACAATAAAATATCGTCTACGTAATGCACACAAAAGCTATCAAATTGGTTTAATATCTTCTGCATTGCTCTTACCAGCGCTGCACAAGATGTTGAAAGACCAAATGGTACCACTTTAAATTGAAAAATTTCTCCATCAATACTAAAACCAGTATATTTTCTTGATTCTTCATGTAATGGTATTAGCCAAAACGAATTCTTCAAATCTAACTTTGTAAGAATCTTCTTATCCCAAATTCTACTTAATAATCCATCTATAGTTTGTGGAGATTCATATTGTGGTTTAGTTATTTGATTTATTCTGCGCGCATCCAAACATAATCTCAAAGAACCGTCACGTTTCTTAACTACTACCAATGGATTGATAAAATTACTTTTTGAAGCTTCTATGACACCATCTGTTACCATTTTCTTTATTTCCGTCCTTACCTGTTCTCGTAATTTATATGGTATTGGATACGATTTGCTATAAAAACTTTTATCCTCATCAACCTGTAACTTGTGAATGTATTTCTGAGCTTGTCCTACTTTCTCATTGATAATCTCCTTATTATTATAAATTATTTCCAATATTTCACCTGCAAATTGTTTATTCTTCTCGCCTATTTTTAATTCATTCAGCAATACCCCCTTTATATCATATTTATTCTCAATATTACCTATTATACTATTATTAATAATTATACCTTCATTATACTTCATTTCATTTCCAATTTTCTCTAATTGGCAACACTTATTTTCTTGGCTGACTCTTCTGGTACAGTTCCAAGATTTAATTAACCCCTTTAAACGAATACATCTTTGTGCACCGTCAATACTTATTTCTAGTTGCTGAATGACGTCTATTCCTAACACCATGTCAACTGTTAATCCTTTTACAATAAACAACCTAACAACACCTTCCCATTGATCAATAATTATTTTAATATTTAACATTCTGTTCGTTGTTGAAATTTTCCTTTTAGTAGCCGACAGCAAATCTATCTTATTCACCCTTATGATATTTTTGTTTAGAACATCTAAATTATCTAAAATTATCTTCTCATTTATTAAGGACGCCATAGCTCCACTATCTACCAAAGCTAGATATTCAATATTATTTAAATTTTCATTTAAAAATGGTAACTTTGAAATCTGTTCTTCTTCTTCCTCCTCTTCCAGTAAAAATTCTCCATTATTTTCATAAATATTGTTAAAAATCGTGACGTTCTTCTTTAAAACATTTAAAATTGAAGTTTTTTTTTATTATCCCCTGAGGAATCTTCCAAACCCTCAGTTTCTTCTGTTTGATTTTCTTGCATACATCTTCCTCTGTCATATATCGTATTTATGTATTGACGTTTTGGGTATTTATTATTTCCATCTTCTTGATTCTGTCTTTCATTATTTTTTTCGTCTATTATGGTATGGTATTTCTTTCTATCCTGATTATTATATTCTGTTCTATACTGGAAATTCCTTCCTTGGTTATCATTGTTATATCTATTATTCCTCCATCTGTCCAAATTCCTGTTATAATTATCACATATAATCTCATAAGAGCATTAATTCTTTCCGGAAATTTTTTTGAGTGCGTTCCAACAACGTCGTATTAATTTGCCCGAGCGGGACGCGAGGGCAAATTAGGACGTTGTTGAGTGCACGAAAAATAATTTCCGGATATGAATTAATGCTCGAATGCAGATTCGGTAAGAAAATCGTAACGACACAAACCCTAAAAAGAAGTAATGTCTACCTACAAAAAATTTCCAAGAAATTTTGTTGTTGCCTGGGTTACGGCTCGTGAACTAATTTTTCTATTGGTCATTAATGAGTGTCGTACGATTTTCATTAAAATTCCTCTCTCCCGTTCTAAAATTATAATTATTATTACGGCAAAAATTAAATTTATTTTGTTGAGTTTCCTCATATTTCCTTTTACTAGAATTTTGAAAATTAGGAACTTCTTGTCTGTTGTAATTCCTGTTATTATTGTTTCCTATAGCCATATCGTAATTTCTTACAATCTCTAAGAAATCCTTCATGCATTTTATATTTTGAACTGCAACAGCTCTGGTTATTTCATCTTCTAGATGTCGGGATAAATGTTGTATAATTTCTTCTTCGGCCAATTTCGGAGTTAGGTGTTGTGCTCTGTTATATATCTGGATTACATACATTTCTCGTGTTCCTCCTCTTTCAAAGTAACGACCATTGGTTAATTGAGTTCTTACTCTGGCTTGATGAGCATTACTCCAATATTGTTCAATGAATAACTTTTTAAATTCCTCGTAATTCTTATATTTTGATTTTATAATGCTATACCATACATCTGCATAAATTTTTAATGTCATGTTGATTATTTGTAATTTTTTTGTTTCATTTGGTATAGTCTTCATAACATCATCCAATTTCATAATATACATCATAGGCTGTTCCCCTATTTTTCCTTCGTAAATGGGTAACATGTCTGCTTGTACCCCCATATAATTTCCTCTTGAACTCCCATTTAATATTTCTGTGCCATCTTGAATTCTATCTACTTTATTTTCCACTTCCTTTATTCTTATTAAATTGTTTTCAGTTAATAAATTAACTCTAGTTACACGATGATCGATTTCTTCTTTCAAGTCATTTCTGTTTTGATTTACTTTATCATCAATTTGTTCGATTTTACTATTAACATCCTCATTCTGTCTTTGTATGTCCTCAATTTTTCCTTCCAACTCATCTTTATTCTTTACTAATTTCTCTGTCATAATGTATGTTAAATTTTCCTCTAACTGTTTACTTTCATCCTTCCATTCTCTTCTCATCTCATCCTTAAATTCTTCTTTAGAACTTTCAAACATTTCAGTAATTTTATTTATTTGTGTTTGCAATTCGTGCTTATTCTGGATTTGTACTTTGTTAAATTCTTCTTTTAATTCCTTCATCGTCACTTCCATCTTATC
>CALNHX010008198.1:0-63675 GCA_940337035.1 Agriotes lineatus
ACCATAATAACAACAAAAGTATAATAGCTCACGAACACAAATTTGGTAAATGTGTGAAAAAACGAAGTGGTAAGATTGATGTGTAGTTCTTCGTTAGTTTTTTTAATGCCTTCAACTTCAGACACTAATATTATCAAAGTCGCACAGTGGATTGCTATTTCAGATGCTACTTTTAAAGTTTTGCATTTTACAAAATCAACTTTATTATCTTCCATAATTCGTTTTGGGCTGTGTCTAGGTGCACTCAGGAGTGCACGCAATTTTTAGTATTGGGTGAATTCCAAACCGTGATCGTAATTGATTTAACGTCAAAGTTTATTTTATTTTAATCTATTGTGGATATAGAAAGCACGATGGGCCTAAGCTGCTTTGTAATGCACCGGCGCGGCGCCGGAAATTCGAAACGATTCGGAACTATCTCTTCTGATTTAAATTAGTGCGCAATTTGAGGTCCGATTCTAGATATTCCCCGTTTGGAGTGCAACCAATGCAAAAAATTGCATGTTCTCCGGAGTGTTCGCGTTGTTATAAATAATTTACACATAATGTTATTTGAAAGCATATTGTATCAGAGTGGTTTTCCATCTAATATCTAGTGGAAAAAATAGTATATAAACGCAAGTTTAACTTTTGTATAAGAGGGGGAGGGGCAGGGTAGTGCACGCTCCACAATTTAATTTTCGCTACTGTATTTCATTTTTTTTCTGAGGGCTTATATTCCTGTACATGGTTTAAAATACTATCTTTTGTGGTTCTTATGATTTGCTATATCTACAGGATTACAATCGCAATAAATTAGTATTATACAGAACTGAGAAAGCCATTATTTTTCCCAAGGTGTAAGTTTGAAGCCCAAGGGTGAAGCCCGAAGGCTACCGCTACACTGAGGGCAACATTTTTCATAACCGGGAGTAGAAAAACAAGAAACAAATATTTTGTATAAATCCAGGGTTACAGTAAATCGAAAAAATACTGCAAATACTTAGCAGCCTTTAATAGTTATTTATCTATCAAGGGCATTATGAAGATGTTTATGCCCTTTTGAGGGCGACAAGTTTACAAACCTGAGGGGCTCTGGTGTGAAGGTTTATAAGTTGCCCGAGGGCTATACACATCAAGTAATGCCCAAGGTGCGCACAACGTTATATTTTCCACTTTGAATAAGCAAATAACTTGAAAAGCTTGCAGAGCAGTCCATAACGCCCTAGGGCGTTATGAGCGAGGGTAATGCTAACACCCTAGATCGTTATGGGATCACAGATATAAACAACAAATAATAGGTCAGTGGAAAATAGTGTTCATGTCACAAATGGCTTGACAGCAGATATTTCTTTTATTGTTTATAATGAAAACTCTCTAGAGTTCATACCGTCTCCCTAGAGCAAAAACGTGTTATTTTTGTCACACTATGTATACATTTCTAATTTTATATGACGGGGTGCCACTGATATTTGCAGGTTCTAGTACTTTATCGGATTTTGTTAAAAAATTTCAGTTTTCTGCCGCAGTATTTACCGTTATTACTTAACACTAGTGAAAGATAATGGTAACATGATTTTGTTGTCGAATTCAAAATTTAATATTATATTACTGCTGGAACAAATTTAATGAGCTCTGAAGGTTTGCCTCATAACAGTCTGATATCTGACATCTGACCAATAAATAAAAAATCAGTAAAGGGCTTTACTCGGAACCACACATTTTGAAAATTGTGAAGGAAAAGCCAATTTAATTTTGTAATGTGTTCACGCTGTATCCATTGGGTTAAAAATGTGCGTTTTTTTTGTTAAGGATAAAACCATTAACTATTTGCTACTTTTATTTAGCTAATAGTTCTTGGGTTAAAACAAAAATAGACTTAGACCCTGTATACATTTGACCAAAGTGTATTCGGTTTCGAGCCTAAGTAGACATCTAATCCACAAGAAAAATATCGTAGTCAAACAGACAGACAGACAAACAGACCACTGACAGGCAGACAGACGGACAGAAAGAAAGACAGACGGACAGACAGGCCGACGGAATTGAGAAAACCTGTTTTTCGTCATCTGGGGACCCTGAACGTGAAGATTTAAAGAAATCTCGGAAGGTAATTACCTCACGACTACAATACTTGCTGCCCTTATGTGGGGAAGTAAACAGAAAATATGCTAGTATATAAACGCTTTATGAGAATACCTCTATTAGGTATAACTTATAAGTCCTTCGAAGCACACTAGAACCACTAGCCGAAAATATCATTGGCTAATATCAAGCAGGTTTTTGGCCAGGAAGATCTATAACAGACCGAGTTTTTGAAGTGAAAAATGTACTGGGAAATTTTTGAGATTACGACATTGAAGTGTACCAACTATCCGTGGACATTAGACAGCGCTACGATAGGATAGATAGTGAAAAGCTCTACAGCATTATGTTAGACTTCAACATAAAATCGAAATTTGTGAAACTTCCAGTGTCTACAATGGAAAACCCCCGAGTGAACATACAAAGAAACCTAACAGATCAGCTTAAAGTAAGGCAAGAACTCAAGCAAGGAGATGTACTAGCCCTAATAATTTTTAGCTTAGCACTAGAACACACAGGAAAGAATATTACAGTAGATACTAATACATCACTGCTACGTATACAAACCCCCTCAAACAGAAGGGTATGCAGATGCCATGAATGTACTTGGAGGAATGATACGGTATAACCAGGAGCTCTTTGTGGAAGCCGATATATTAACAAAAATAAGATTGCAAAGACTTAAATAGTTTGGATATTTTCACAGCATTGAAGAGTCGAGAGCAGTCAAGAAAATCTTCAACCACAAACTGTTAAGCAATGGGCCGGTAGGTAGACCAAAGATGTAGTAGACAAAAATCAAACTGACGTTCGATCCATGCTCAGAAACTAGAGAAATACGGTGGAAGACAGTAATAACTGAAGGCGGTAAATAAAGGAGACCAGCCGTTACCGACCATATATGTACCTAATGTTTATCCCATTTAAAAGCAGTCTCGTCGCACAATCGCCGAATAGGGAACATATATCAGTAAAACCACCAGTGGACTATTCCTCACAAGCAGGAAGCACCACACATTTGAAAAATACACAAAGCAAATTAACCAGTTGCAGAATTACGATAATTTAAACCTACAGTAAATAACCCCCATAACGAAAGTGACTAGACAAGATATGCGTCTCAATCGCAGCAGGAAGAGCAAGAGTGATGGCTACAATGCCGAATACTCGAAAGGTTGGTGAAAAATACCCTTAACCTACACTGCTGACCACCTATGTTTAAAAACGGGAGTCGAACGGATCCGTGCTACCAGTGGTGGTATGGTTTTTCCCAGTGTATGATATGTCGCCCAACGGACAACTCCTTCAATCTTCGAAGATTTGTGGTACATACATTGATGAATATTAGGGGGATTACTCGGAAAAAGAATGACCTAAGATTTTGGACAGCCAACAAGTAATTTTACTTTCTAAATAACGTAAAAATCCTGATTCATGCAGATAGGTGTAGTAATTCACCAATCCATTATACACAATTTGCACCTGAAAAGTTGTCAAAAAAATTAAAAACTACACAGGCAAGCTGATATACACAATGATGAGAGGAGTTGCCGAAAGTACTGCAAAAATGGGTGAAAAGCGAAAATTATATTTAAGGACTGTAATACACCCCGTTTCTAGAAAATGTATTTGAAAATAAAATACAAAAATTACTTTAGAACATTTCAAGACAAACGACGAGAACTACGGGCTAATTCCCAGTACACAAGGTCTAAAAATCACCCGACCGAAAACACAAAATTAACATAACTCTTGTGGAAACCCTTTGGGTTGCTATATATTTAATCTAATATGAATTTGATATTTATGTATTGCAGCTTATAATACACCAATACGTCTTGGTTAATTAAGGAAATGTATCTAATTTAACACACTGACCTGTTGCTTGACAATAAATTCTTTGTCATTAATACACGTGAATACTTAAATCAGTTTCTACTATAATTCCTTTATTTACGTTTAATGCTACTTGTAGCTTAATATTTAAACTAATACTGATAACAAAATCACTACATATAGTTACATTTTGTGAACTTTTAGTTTTATCACTTACGTATGCGTTTACTAAACATGTTAAGTTTATATGGAGGTTTTGATGATCCTACCTCCTACAGTTACAGCATCTATAATTCAATTTATGGTTAAACATCTAGTACTTTATATCTGACTTCGAATTACTGACTAATTTTCCTCTAAAAAGATAGCGTAGAGCCGTATAAACAATGCAGTGAAAAGATTGCCAACGGGTTCGCATCCGCAAAACATGCAAGATCATGTTGGACAATGTAAGGCATGCTTACCGCTTCCTCAGCTTGTACAAAATTAGTTTCTTTGCAAACAGTTAGACCGTGTATTTTATTTTTATGTCACTATATTTACAACACATAATTTGAAAACTGCAACTAACCTAACAAGCGCTAACAGCGCACCGCCTCTTTGTATTGCACCGCTAGTTGCATTTTTTCCCTTCTTTATTGATGGACCGTTACATTTTTTTCATTACACCGATTCAACGGCTTCTGATATAAATTAGTCGGTAATTCGCGGTACGGTATAACTAGGGCATCCAATCCCGGGATTTTAAAACCCGGGATCCCGGGATCACGCATGCTTTTTGAATCCCGAAATCCCGGGACTCGGAGGCTAAAAATCCCGGGATTTGCAGGATTTAATTTACATTGCGCATTGAACTGCGTGAGATGCAGGATCGCGTCATAAAATACAGCTACGCATTCCGATGAAATTTAATAATTTAATTTGATGTAAAATTCGGGGATTCACTCACAGAATTTTCAGCTAGGCGCAGTTGGTTGGTAAATTACGCGGGGAACCACAGAACCATTCAGATCCAGCCTGTACTAAATTGTCATTGTATTATTAATTTGTTTGCTGCTGCTGTTAGTGCTATTACGTGTTGTGTTGATCTGTTGGTCTAGTGCAAGAGGGACTACAGTTGCCTACCGCAAATATTTAGCAGTAAGTTTTGCGCTGAAATTATTTTTAAAAACAAACCAGTTTACAATACCTGGTATTGTATGTAGGTATTTCCGTACTTATTCTAAACTCTGAATATGGATGCTCCATCCTCATCAAATGCGAAATCGAAATATACTGAACATTCCACAAAAAAGTAAAGAGCTCAATTCTGCATGGCATTACTTCTTGGTGGAAGCTGCTGGAGGAGAAACCGCAAAGTGCAAAAGGTGCAACAGCGTACTGAAAACCAAAGGCGGCTCGACGAAAGGGTTACGAACCCACTTAAAATGTATTCATGAAATTGATCTCAGCTTAATTTCTAAGAGTTCAAAATCCAAATTAGATGATAATGTTTCACCACCTCGACCTCTTCCTATGAAGCAGAGAAAAATTGAAGACTTTTTGGATCTTCACAATGACAATACACTTAACGCAGTTCTTGCCCGCATGACTTCGTTGGATGGATTTGTTACCTCTAAAGATTTAAGAAAATGTTTAAAGGCAATAGGACATGATATACCGACTTCTCCAACAACAATTAAAAACAGAGTTTTGCAATACAGCAATAAAATTAAAGATTACTGCACTGGTACAATAACAGGACAAAAAGAGAAGGGAAAACGTTTCAGTCTCACATTTGATGAATGGACATCCTTGGCTAATAAACGATATTTAAATATCAATGTCCATAGTTCAAATTCGCAATTTTGGAATACCGGAATGGTAAGAATTTCAGGTTCAATACCAGCTGAAAACTGTATTGATTTATTAGAAAAGCGCTTAGAAGAATTTGAACTTTCATTAAGCCACGACATAGTATGTATAACAACTGATGGTGCCAGTGTTATGACTCGCGTTGGAAGATTAATAGAGCCCTATCATCAGCTGTGTTTTGCCCATGGCATTCAACTGGCTGTTGTTGATGTTCTTTACAAGCGAAATAAAACAACAGTTACATCTATGTCTACCGATAGAGACGATATGGAAGACGATGATGCCGGCACTGAGAACGAGGATGACAATTCAGATGATATAATTAATGTTGTGAATTCTGTAAATGACAGCGATGCATTTGATTTAACAGATAATTATAATATTAAAGAACTGATTGCAAAAGTGAGATCAACTGTTAAGTTGTTTAGACGTTCACCTGTAAATAATTGCACCCTTCAGGAATATGTCAAAAATAAGCATGGAAAAGAAATTTCTCTTATCTTGGATACCAAAACAAGATGGAACAGTCTTCTCGATATGTTGGAAAGATTTATACTCTTAAAGGACTGCGTACAAAAAGCCTTAATCGATTTAAAGAGTTCCATAATGTTTGTGAAAAACGAATTTGAAGCTGTTGCGGGAATAATAAATGTCCTAAAACCTCTAAAACTGGCTGTGGAAACTTTATGTCAACGGGACGCAAATCTTATTACAGCAGATGCTACTTTAAAATTTGTACTGCAACAACTAGGTCGCTCAAATTCAAATTTGAGTAATGACATGAAAGATGCATTAAAAAATCGAATATCGGAGCGCCGCAACAAAAATCTGTCGGGCGTTCTAAGATATCTGCATAATTACCAGGAGAAAGAGAATGACCATTTATTTGACATCCCGAAAGAAGCATCTGTAAGACCAACTATAAAAGCTTTAATAACAAGACTAGTGAAACACGATCCGATTTGCGAAAAAGGAACTGACACTGAATCACTGATTAATGCTAATGTTGTTGCTCATGATAGTGAGAAAAATGATGATGATGATGAAGATGACCTAAACCTAACATTAGCTCAAATTATTACAAGAAACAGAGCTGAAGAAGCAGATGATGAACCAATGTCACTGGAAGATACATTGAAGGAAACTATAAAACAAAGTATGGAACCAGCTCGATCTAGTTTCAGTCTCTCCACAGGAGACCCGGATGTTCTTAAAGAAGATATGTCACTTTTTAAAAAAGAAGGTATTCGTGGACACAACCTTCAATTAGCTTATGAATTTCTATTAACGATTGTTCCTATCAGTGTTGAATCGGAACGTGCATTTTCGGCCGCTGCTGTTTTCTGTACCAAATTCCGATCGTCACTTGCAGATAAAACCTTAGACAGACTTTCATTTATGCGTGCTTTTTTCAGTGAACATAGAAAAAATGCTATTAAAGATTTAAAGTATTGATAAGTTATTCTTTTTATATTTTTTATGTTAAATTTTAATATCTTTGTATCTGTTTACACCCGAATTAAAATAATAAAAATTATTACTCAAATTTTCCGTATAAATTTTAGGATATATTCATAATTTGAAAATCCCGGGATTAATCCCGGGATCCCGGGATTCTACTTTTCACAGTCCCGAATCCCGGGATTTCAATTTTCTTTCGGGATTGGATGCCCTAGGTATAACGTACTCAGTCCAGGTTTTGTTTTTAATTGCGAAAGGAAAAAATTTCAAATTGAATCCATCAAATTCCACAACCTCCATTTCCGAGCTGCGTGTGATAGATTTCAGCTGTCCAAGCGGATCACAATAACTCGAGAATGCGTGATTAAGCGGCGTTTTGCAGCTACGAGTAATTAAACGTTAAACAAAAAAGTCGAAAAAGGTAAACAAACAAGCTGCAAAAATAATCCTTGGTTTGCATGTGTGAATGCATTCTCGCCGGTGCATGTTGTATAACAATAAACTGCAAGCCCTACTGCATAGTGCACGTCTGACACCAGCCACCAGCAGCATTTTTCCAAGCAACTTGAGTCGCCAGGTCGACTAAACGTCACCGTTCGCGGGATTACCGATCCGCTCGATTCGCGTGCTGCATGTTTTATATCTGCTGGTAAGTCTAATTTCGGGGGTTCGTGTACGCGCAAATAAATAATGGATAACCTGGGCCTTAATGTACGTAATTGAAGGGAAGGTTAAGCATTGACCTAGGTGACGCCCGACGTCAAGGCGCCGTGGTGGAGCCGACGCCAAGCGTTGCGTGCGGCAATATCACTCATTTTCAGTTTTATTGCATGCTTATTGCAGGTATTTCAGTTTTACTGTAGTTTCATTGTTTAAAAAGCCATTATTGCTTATATTTCCTTGCTAATATGCCAAATCTTTATCCGCAAGGTAATAATAGTATCGTGAGCAATGCCTGATTTAATTTTATGTACATATAATTTTTATGAGGTCTAGTTGTCTGCTAGTAGTAAACGCACTACAGCGTGATTAGATTCCGGACTTTTAAAGAATTTATGTTTTCTGTCTGTCGCCCAGTGGCGTAGTAACCCCACTGTACGACACTGAGGGGGTTGAGTGTAATAAAAGGAGATTTAAGTGTTTTAAGCCTTGAGAAATTAATAGCACGTGTGGAATTCAGTCATAACGACGTCTTCTTTGTAAGGAAATCAACTATAGACTGGAGTAATGTTGCAGATTCAAGAAATTAATTCGCTTAATTTAAGAAAAGCATGCACATTATAATTGATGTTTACATTCCCTCTATAAATAAGAAATAGGAGAAGTCAAACTCATCTAATAAAATAGAAGCGAGAAAGAGATAGATAACGATGTAATAAATCTATTTTTTAAATACTTCAGCAGTGCACCCAAATACAGAAATCTTAAAACCTACACACAGACTGGATGATAAAAAAGCGTTATGTCAACTCTATCATAAGTGACATTTAAAAATGAAATATTTTCTTTTTCAACTGGATTATACATGTTTTATTTCTTTATTCTTCTATCCTGCTGATCGTCCTTTACTTGTTATATCACAACTACGAAGCCATATCCTTACAATTATAATAATTTTTACCTACTGAGCATAAGTACGACCAGACTTTAGGAGTACGTTTAATCGCTGAAGCCATCCTTTTCGCCCCCTATTTTAAATATGTACCATAATTCATATACAATGAGTCCATAAAGTCTTGCACAAATTCATTTAAAATTCAGATATTTCATTATCGGAAAAACGGTCGAACATGTCAATTAGTATTTTTAGTTGCACATTTTTTAAAGTAAAACGTTAGTATACAGCATGTCCCAGGTAAGAGATATGACGTCATGTAGTTTTTTAAATGGAACACCCTCTATATTGCACCATTTTCGAATTCTACGTTGCAAACTTTACACTTTTTGTAAAACCAACTATAATCTCTAAATTCAGCGGTTTTCGAAATGGCTTATGCCATATTATATGTACATCACCAGAATGATCTGTAATTTTAAATAAATAGTAACTGAACTAAATATTGAAGTATTTATACAATTTATACAAACTCTCAGTTATTAATTTATTAGTATTTAAATAAGCCAACAAATCGAAGGACGCTGTTTTGGAGAGTCTTATCTGCTGACTTAATCCTATCTGTATAAAAAAAGCTACTCGTACACAGGAAGGTTTACATATAGTGCAAATTGTAATAATTCCAATTCGCGGATGTTATTAGTCATTGATGAAATTGTGCCATACCAATAGAATGGAATCTGTGACAGGTAGAGCTTTATAAAATTCTGTGTAAAGATTCTATCTTAGTTCTTTGCACCCAGCGATTATATAGAACTGCTTCATCTTATGCTTTCGACATTTACTACGGCAGAACATTTCGAGGTATTCCCTTCGACTTTGACCATTTTTTACAAATGTATAGTTTTTTCCGCAACCTCTGTATCAATCGCAACGAAAATAAACTTATATGAAAGGTTTCATAATAGTGTATAACTTTTGTGAAGACAGTGGCATTAAATGATGTCGAAAAATTAATAAAAGTTAATTCGAGAACGACATCAGAATGACTGCTTCGCCAGTTTGTGTAGAAAAAATAATAAATGGAAGGAACTGAAATGCTCCACCTACGCGATTGATGGGTGGATTGAGTAACCAACTTATTACCATCCGTTCTTGGTCTTAAGGCAGATAAAGCAGAAAAGCAGTGGCGTTTGGATTGGTATCTAACACACTAAAAAACTTGAAAATAGCAAAAATACTAAGAAATATACTTAGGTACAGTAAAAACTCAATATCGCCAAGACACTTCAAAGATTCTGGGGAGGGGAAAGCAATAATTCTTATTTGAATAACAATGTAACAAATACAGCAAAATAATAAAGAACAAAACGAAAACACAAATAGCTACAAAAAAAATCATACCAAATTGTGTCTCGTATACTGTACTTTGACGTACGAGGCTACATGTACACATTTGAGGGACTGGCTAGCTAAACACTCTAAACAGTGAATACAGTAACGTGCAGTTATTAACTCGTACAAGATTACTAAGAAACAAATAAATTCTGAGGGTTCCAATGACTGTTTGTGCAAAAAATATGCACAGATAGAAACGGGAACTGATAAACTCAAAAGCAGTAGTCAATCGCAATACATCTAAAATAAGAGAGTCACAGCAACAAAGTAAGACAGGTGCTAAATCGTAACAAAGTATAATATCCAACTTTAATGTCGTATAAAATAGCCAGTCCATAACAACACAACAATGGTGTAGAGGTACTTACGTATAATTACTAAAGTACTCCGGGTGCACCCAATAAACCACAACGCTGAAATCGTAGTACTAACGTAATTCGTACAAACAATAATCAATTAAGTGTAAAGCTACAAATAGACTTACGTCTAATCCACTAACACAGTGCACACATAGGTTAAAGATTGAATAAAGTTAAAACCACAAAGAGGTTATATGCGAAACCTTTCAATGGGAAAACGCTGGTATTAGCTCTAGGTGTGAACAGCTGCAGATCTCGGCTAACTGGATCAAGGTCGTCGCATTGACATAATCAGCACGTGAGGGACACGAAGGGCCGCTGTCAAACTTCCAGCAGAACATTTAGATGCAAGCCCTCACCAAAAGTTGATTCTAGATAGGACACTAACGGCTGTAAACCATAGCGCCACTTAGAACACACTTTAATAGGCCGTCACATGAATAGTCCAAAAACTAATTCTGAGCCAAAAACAGCTTTGGTAGTCGCTAACAAGCCAAAAGGGCACGGGTTAAAACCTCCATCTAAGATCACCATGGGCCATAAGGCCCAAAATAACCCCAAGCTTGAAAAACCATCAACGGTAGGTAATTACTGTTACACAGCGCAAAACGGAAAGAAGACCATGCCTCGCGCTAAAACTACAAATACCAAAATCACTCCAGATTAAAACAGTCCACCCTGATAAAGCTAAACCGACCCGCAAAAGGCTATTTTATACCGTAAATACGAATAGAGGGGCTACGGAACAAGTAAGTGGTAAAATGTATTACTCCAGTAGAACCAGTCAATTAATTAATTTTTAGAGTGAACATAGTGAATTGTACACCACCTACAACAATAATTGGAATGTATGCTATGAACCCTTTTTGGTGAATTAGCAGATATTAATCATAAAAAATTACCGAACAAAGTAAAATAATCATTTTTGATTACTGGAATAGTAAAAGAGGTAATAAAATAGCGACATAGTAGGTAGTTTTCAATAAACGGTAACCAACGACAATGGAAATAAAGTTATCAACTTCTGCAAAGAAAATGAATGTATAATTGCGAATACTTATTTTAGACACAACGGCATCCAGATGTACTATTCAAGACAAAAAAAACTGGGACAAGTCTTGATAGAGATTTTGGCATTATTTGATTAGCTTAAACGAAGCTTGAAACAGTTACATTTACTATAACAATTTTGTTTCATAGCAACGTCTAAACAAGTTGATGATTGAGTTACAAATACCTAGCAACTACACATATTAAGGCAGAACATATTAACTGTCCCAGTTTTTTTGTCATGCATAGTACATGTGGACACTTAAAATCTATAATAGATCTTTAATGAATGGAGTACGAAAGGTGAAGATGAGCACCATAAGTGACTCTATTGAAACTCGAATGTGCTAGTAGCAAACAAACTCCAAAAAAGTGTATAAATATACTTGTTGGACTAATATCGGCGAGGAAGCCTATAAAACTAGCCTACTAAAACAATTCGGCGCTGAAGTTTTATATCGGAATAAGGTAGAGAACAAATTAGACCTAAACCAAAAAGGGCCTTTAAAGAAAGTTATGATTATGTGAAAAAAAATAATATTTGAAGCAGCAAGCAAATACACAATTTTTTCAAAAGTTCTAGAAGATATGAACTAAGTTAAGAAAACAACATATCTGAAGTGAATATCGGACAGTAAATCTGAGCATCGGGTGGAATATTTTAATCTTAGAAGAATGGTGAAAGTAAAAGTTAATGGAGAAAAATGAATATTGAGATAAGTTACTTAGAAATATAAATAACACAAGAGGATAAAACGAATCAGCAGAAGCTTGGAAGCAGTGAAGAAAATAAGAGTTACAAAGAATTAAGGCACACAATATCACTTGAACAATGGATAATATACTACTCGAGTCTACTACAAGAAAGATGTGAAAGGGAAAGGAAGAGTAACAATAGCAGAAACAGCACCTCAAATGTTGGAAGAAGTGAAAAAGGTATTGCAAAAAGCTAAAAGCAATAAAGCTCCACGACCAGGGCACTTAAGGATGGAACTTTTAAAATATGTCCGAGACACGCCAATAAAGTACATAACAATATATATAACATTATATAGGAAAGAGAGAGGATACCTAGAGCATGGAGTGCATCACATATTAGTTCAATTTACAAGAAAGGTGGCAGGAAAAACTATACAAATTGCGGAGAAAAAAGTAAGGTGTAACTCCAGCTATACCAAGGCTATTCTCTAGTATGCTAAATACAAAATACAAGGAAACATAGCAACACTAAGAGAGACGATCTTGGGTACCATACATTGCATGCGATAATTAACAGAAAAGAACCACAGGATAAACATGAGCTCACATATCACCTTAATAGACCTGGAAAATGCATACGATAGCTTCCCGTAAACTCTGAAAAGCTGGAAAATGAACATAGGTTAAACAAAACTGGATAAATCTGCTCAAACTCGTACATACACCCATACAAAATCGTAAACAAAATAACACACAAATGCAAGCACAAACCACGAAAGATAGTAATTAAGATTGTGAGTTGCCACTACCATTTTTTCTCATATATGTTGAACAAGCATTAGTCTTGTTAAAATGTACTGGAATTATCACATATTCTCTACTCTTTGCGACTAATCAAACTATTTTCACAGGATGAGGAGGACGTGTTAAGGAAACTGAAAGAAGAATATGAAGAGTGGGGGTTTCAAGTTAATATACACAAAATCGAATATATATGATCCGGAATGGAAGATAGAGAGGAAAAATAAAAACGTGTAGCACATTTGAATAGCTAGGTTCAATGATAACAGCAGTAAGCACGTGCGAAGGGGGTATTCAAATACATAGAACATTGAGCAAGAAGGCAACGACAGCATTGATGTGGAATACTAGTAGTAACACCTGCTTAGACGCCAAGAAAAGACTTTCATGGTATAGTAGGGAACCTAGTACTCTATGGCGTAGAAATTTGGCCACCAAGCAGCAAGTAAAATAAGAACGGTAGAACTGTAATCTATGCGATGATGCTTTCAGCTCACTCGAAAAAACAAAGTAAGAACGAAAAATGTTTAGAAGAGATTGAGAGTAATTCGTTCCATTACTACGATAGAACGTTGGAAAATAGATCACTCCAGTGCTATAGTCATGTTCAACGAATGCCAGACCATAGATGGCCAAAAAGATTAACACGCTGTACACATGCACAAAAGAGAGCTAGTGATAGGAGATTGGACAAATAAAATCATATTTAAAAAAAACGAAAAACCCGTGAGGCCAAAGTCGAAAAGAAGAAGACAAACTGGCGATTTTTGGGCTACATTTCTTTCCATGAGCTTGTTTAGCTATTCTACCAGCAGTAGACCTTAAACGGTCTAACAACTACCTCGTCAGGGGCGTGTAGCGACACAATCCCGGACCGCCGAATCTGAGGCAGCGCTTTCGAATTTTAACTCGCAAGATATATTTTAAAAGATATCGACAAATGCGGAATCAAATCTGAAATGGCATATTGCCAGCACTCCCTGCCCTATTCGTGCTCTCCACTAACTGTATTTATAAATCGCCGACTTGATTTTAAACCGATTTCCTCCTTTTGCGAATTTTCTTTAGCAAAGTCCTTGGGCATGTGGTGGGATAATATGTACAACATAATATTATAACTGCGATACCGCCTTGGAAGCAGCAACAGATTACGAAGAATTAACGTGTCTTAATGAGCGGTCGTCTAAAATAGTGCATGGCAAAAACCGCTTCATGACAACAGTATGGCGCCAAATCGGTATCGATAAGCGGCTTGCACCATCTCCTATTGTTTTTTATATCGTAAAGCATGGAAATGATATCATATATCTAGTGTACAACGTTTTCTATCTTATACCAACCTAGACATTGGTCTCCTGTTATTAGAATGCTTGGTTTCTTCAGCAGCAGTTGCTAAAGTTATTTTCAAATCTAAACTAGCTGTTAAAACTGACAAAGACAGTTCCTATCTGATACAAATTCACTTAATTAATACGTACCTAACTACGATAAATTTTTACAATAATTAGTATTGAATTCATCATTTTTATTAGCGCAACTGGTAACTTCTTTGTTCGTTGGTGTAAATTCACAATGGAACATCTCAATTGTGTTTTTCATCCTCGTGGTCTGAATGACCTTGCAACACATTTTGCAAATACTTTTTATTCGCGATTGCTATATTTATTTGTGCCAAGACAATACACTAAGAACGCTTTAGATTAGAGTGATTGGAAGAAAAAGTTACTTATTAAAGTTTTCTAGAAGTTACACAAGGTCAGCTACGGGGCCATGTTTTAGAGTTTAAAACCTATCTGCCACTGTCAACAATTTACATTACAAATTACATGTAAAAATTACAGATTTATGTATCTGAAATTAATCCAATATGTGAAAGTTAAATTCTTAGTAAATGGTGATTGCATTTGATTTTTTCTTAAATTATTTAATCCTCCTAGGTATGAAAACAATGCAATCGTTGCGAACAGCAATACGTAAGGGCGGAAAGCTCACTAAGAATTTCTCAGTAAAAGCTTATATAAATATTGTCTTAAACGAATATTGTTCTAGAAAATCAATCATGTTTTTGTTCTCCTTTTATTCCCGATTTTACTGTGTTTTAATACTTACCGGCACTAAAGTCGATGCTGGCTTTCCATTGTACCCAAAGGAGGGCTGATAGTTTCGGTTGTTTGCAATCTAAATTTAATTACTTTTAAATTATGCCGTACGTATTATTTGTCTTTACGCGGAACTGCAATAAAATGTATTACGAGAATAGTTTACCCTTAAAACCTAATTGAATATAATGAACATAAATGGTTTTTCCGGTACATTTTTTAAATTCTACTATGCGTATGTAATATACTTTCGATGCTTGTCACGTCAACCTAGTAACGGTCAATACCATAGAACAATTGCCTAGTTCGCCCATCTATTGGACAACCTGTGATAATCGTACTTAGTGGTATAAAATCTTAAAATCGATTTAAATTTTGGTCAAACTTAGAGAACAATTTTATCAAAGACACAGATCTACACCAGTCTTTAGAAATTCGATAATTGGTCCCATTTAATCACGGTAAAAATTATATTTGAATATACTCTAATAAACATCGTTTTTATGAAAAAACAATATTCACGAAACAGTAGGGTACTTGTAACCTAATACAAAAGAATGTGTTCATTGACTTTTTAAAAGAGCTTATAAATCGGTTTAAGAAAGAGATAAAATTTTCTTTGAGTCAAAAATAATGTGCGATTAATGTTGAGTACATCTATTTTACCTCGAAATGACAATTTATGCAATGGAAGCATAATCAGTTATCCACACTCAAAAAAGCGAAAATTATGCCGTTTTAGGTGCTAGAATGCTATAGGCACTGATTTTCTATACAGTAAGGAAAATACTTATTAATAATAATAATAATATTTATTGATGCAGTTTATCTGTACAAAGATATTTACACATGTCAATCTCGTCAATTCATTGGTTTACACAAAACTAATTTAAAAAAATTCACTTACATCATAGAATGGGTTTTTGAGCAGTATTTGTTTAATCATATTTTTGAATTTATTTAAAGGCATGCTCCTGATATTATAAGGAATAATATTAAAAAATGTGATTAGCCAATAATTAGGTCCGTTGTGTGATTTGGACAGTCTATAAAAATCACTGTAAAAATTATCTTTGTGCCTTGTATCATAGGTATGAGTATCACTATCGATTCGAATTTTCCATAATTACTTTTGGCATAACATATACATGTATAAATGTTTAATGAAATATATGTAAGTATTCTGAATTCCCGATATAGATGTTTACAGTCAGCAGTGTAAGATACTGCACCTATGATTCGGATGGCTCTTCTTTGTAGAGCAAATATTTTTTTGCTACACGGAGCATGACCCCAAACAATAATTCCGTATAACATGTGAGACTGGAAAAGTGCAAAAAATGCAATTTTTAAAATTGTTGAAGATACAGATGTTGATAAGCTACGCAGAGCAAAAGTGTTACTTGCCAATTTATGGGCGATATAAGTAACATGCACATACCAATTTAATTTAGTATCAAAATGTACTCCGAAGAACTTACCTACTTTCGCCAGAACAGTCATTATTAGGTACTGGTCGCAGGGTAAATACTCTGTTGTGAGTTTTATATCGGTTCAATGTGAGATGATTTGATAAGAACCATGTGTCAGCCCTATTGAGGGTAGCATTGCATGTATCTACTGCAACATCATAGTTTGAGTGTGAAACAGTGAGGGTGGTATCATCAGCAAAGAGGATAGACAATGATCCATTTAGAAAATAGGGTAAGTCGTTGATGTAGATCAAGAAAGCAGAGGCCCTGAGATGGAGTCCTGAGGTACTTCACAGTTAATTTGCAGTTAATGCGATATTAAACCGACCCTTACTACTTGACACCGATTCGTGAGGTATGACCGAACCATTTTTAAGCTCAACTCATCAAGGTTATAATTTTTTAGTTTATCCAACAGGACGTCATAATTGACGCAATCAACCTCGCTCAAAACACCCAATTGTGTTACTAACAAAATTTACAAGTGCACTGGAAGTGCTCTTATTAGTCCTAAATCCATATTGATTATCATTGAAAAGAAAATTAGACTCGAAATAATGTCTTATTTGCGTCTTAATAATTTTTTTCCAGTATTTTAGAAAATATAGGAAGAATTGACATAGGTCAGTAGTTAGACATAACATCACATTCTCCCTTCTTATAAATAGATAGTACTAATGTCATCTTCAAACAGTCAGGAAATTGCCCTGAGTTTCGACACTCATTTAGTAATGTAGTTAGGGGCCACAAAATGATTAATATTTCTTTTCAGCAGATACACGTTGAGTCCGTAGATATCTTTGGTTCTGCTATTAGATAATGATGCTATGGCATCTCTGACTTCGTTGAAGGTGGTTTCAGATAAGGAACATTTGAGAGTAACTGATGTATTAAAATAAAATAAGGATAAAGGGTCTCCTGTTTGATCATTATTCTGCAATAGCAAGTTACCAGGGACGTTTCTAAAATAACGATTCCATTCATCAGGCGAAAAGCTTGTTGTTATTGATTTATGTGCAGTACTGTTATTGGCATTAATAATACTCCAAATTGTTTTGGACTTATTGCAAGAGTTTGATATTAACTTGTCGTTGGCACTAACTTTCGCTTTTTTCAGCGCCAGACGATCTATACTGCGATAACGATTATAAGCTAGTCGCGTGTCATGTATGCAAATCTTGGTATACAGCTCTTGTAAGTGATTAAGATGATTAGTTGATTACGCATCAATTTTAATTCTGGTGTAAACCAAACAATACTAGCATCTTGCTTGCTAGTTGTGATTTGTTTAATAGGGAAACATTTAATTAGAATTGTCGCGATTCTGTTAATAAATTTTGAAAATTTGTCACAAATAGACAGGTCGCTATAAGTAAAATCAACCTGTTCAAGGGCCTGGTAGAAAGATAAACACCCGTTTTCAGTGATAGGCCTAAAAGTGTTTACATCAGTGTTTCCAGACATGTGACTGCTGGATAACATAAAAGTTAGTATCTGTGCAGTGTGATCGGATGCAATTTTTTTTAGCAGTTTTACTAGACAAAATATCATTGAGATTAAAACTTGTGTAAATATTATCAATAAGTTCTCTAGAAGTACCCTATGCACGAGAATGGTAAAAAAATTGTTGTACATCGTTATTGAAGGCGAGAGAAAGGCTCGCGTACCGGACTAAGAGATGCATTCTTCATATTCTTCATCATCACCATCATAAGTAGCTCATTCCATCCATCGTCGGATGTAAGAATCACCTAGTGTTTTTCATCGGTCTCTAAGATCTCGTCTTTTGTTTGCTTCTGCTCCTCTTATTTTCCCGAGGTCGCCATCTGTTGTGTTTTGTTCTTCCAATGTGCCCCCCCCCCCCCGTTTCATCTTAGTGTTCATATAAGTTGTATGAGATTTGCTACTTTTTATTTTCGTGTTGCTTAAGTGATCTCCGAGTGTTGCGTTTAGCATTCTATTTTCCATTGTTCTTTGAGTTTTCTGTAAGCTAGTTTCCTACTTTGAAGTATATTTGGTAAATTAGATTTTAAACGCTGATCAGGTTAGTGAGATTCTTCTGTCCAAATCTACCTTGAAGTTGTTCTTAGAGAGCACAATTTTTGTTCGAACTATAATGCTTCAAGCCTGTCCTCTGGTATCATTATATGTTGGTCATGATTCTGCTCTATTTTGTTTGTTAGATGTTTTGTTTTTTTAAGTTTATCTGCAATCCTATCTTCTGAGTTCTCATTCAAGTCGTTAAGCATCGCATGCAGTTCTTCCTTGCCATTTGTTATTAAGACTACTTAGTCGGCCAACTGCAAATGAATCAGCTTCTTGCCGTCTATCGTAAAGCCTTTTGTCTCCGATTCTAATTCTTTAAAAACATCTTCTGAAGTATAGTAAAAAGTTTAGGAGGGATCGAGTCTCCTTGTCGTCCTCCACCTGCATTTTGATTTTATTTGTTCTTGTTTATGTTGTTACCTGCATTGTAGCATTTTGTATATGTAATGAATTAAAATTGTGTACGGACCTATTATCCACTTTGCTATTACTTAGGGCATTTAGTACTGCCCATATCTCTACGGTATCGAATGTTTTCTTGTAGTTTATTATTGATATCCATATGGGCACATTGTTAGTATTCTCATTACTTGTAGGTAGTCTAAGGTACTGAATTATTTCCTAAAACCATCCTATTCGCGTGAATAAAGCTTCTTGCGTTGTGTTGTATGCGTTTTCCACCGTACTTTATCATTTTCACTGTTATTTTGTCTTCGCCAGGAGCTTTTTATTGGGCATGCTTTTAATAGTAGACTTCCTGAACTGTTGTTTCGGTAATTTCTTCTGACCCTACGTTCCTTGCTATAGGTCCTTAGTAGTTTTACTTTTATTTAATAGAATTTAGATTGTTTGCACTTTTTTATAGTTCCTCTTTTATTGCCGATTTCTGCGTTTTTTCTTTATTTTTTTCATCTATCAGTTATACTATTCGATATCGTTGATTTCGTTAATTTTCTTCGTGGTATCTTTTAAGGTTTTTTAACTTTGTTTACTTCTGCTACTTCTATTCTGCCTGTCTGTTTGTTGCCGGTATAACTCAAAAACTATTTGTTAGAGGAAGACGATATTTTGCATGCGGATTATATGACTTCCTGGCATGAAACCGAGAAATATTGATATGGTATCCTACCTCAACGCTAGTAGTAGTGTATTTAGTGTATTTTGAGCGAATTTGAATAAGGTTAGATGACAGGGTTGGCACTGATATCAATTAATTAGGTTATGATAATCATACTACATTGTTACCGTCAATTTTCGCCTTACTGTATTTTCGAGATTTTGGTTACCAATAATTTCCGATTTATTGTATGTTCGATGCTTTTCGAATTGCGTTTGGGCACTGCACATTCTTGATACGCAGCCTTGGCTCATTGTTGAGCGCTTGCGATGCGAAATTGGGTCATCTTGTTCCGGCATTCGATCGAATAAGGTCGCGGAAGTTTTGGCGCTGGTCGACGTCGCCATTCTGGAGAAGGTGCTTATGGTTGTCTAGGCACTTCTCACCCTTCAGTTAGGGGATTTGTACGCGTCTCGACATTTCTCCGTATGTGAATTTGGAGATTCTGCTAGGTGCAGACCTTTTTTGACGTCAAAATTTCCGAGCGAACCATTTGGGGAAACTTATTGTAAGTAGGACCGTTTTCAGCCCCTTTTCGAGTGCCCGCTAACGTTTATTCCTTAATAATGTAGTCCCCACCTCGTGCTGGGCCCCAAGTACGCTCATACATCTCGGACTTGGCCCCAAATAGGCAAATACCACGTCTTGAACATCACGTTCCGGACCCCAGTTATATCTCGATTAGCTCGTGATGGGTCTCCTTTAAGACTTGGAAATCCCGCCTTGTGGCCGCTGCGTTCTGCGATAACGTATCTCGACGCGCTTACCTGGCGAACTGCTCGTCCCCAGAAGCCCGTTCCTGCAATGCTGTTCGCGCGAAGATAACTTCAAATCAGCCTAAGGTTACCTTACTGCCCTATTAATTTGTGCTTCTGTTGTACGGCTCAATCGACGAAGGACTGCCTAAAGTATTTTAGCTTTTAAAGTAAGATTAGCGCGATAAACTGGCGCGAGATATGTAGATAATGGTCTGGACGCATCACTTGATGGCGTATTTTTTTTAATGTGTAAAGTAAGAGGCTTCCCCTCGCCGCAGTTCTACTTTTGCTGCGGATTGTGATATTTATTTATTTATTATACAGGGTGCCCGGATTTCGTAGGGACAACATGGGTAACTTTTGTATTTGAAGAGATAGAGAGATGCTTAAATTAGCAAAAAGGTGCAGGTTTGAGAGCTCATTAAGAATCCATCTTCAAATTTTACTTGTCATGGCCCACTTGTCTAAAATTTAAAAAAAAATCTCTTAATTTCTTTTATATGCCGTAACTTTTTTGTTACTTAAGATATTGAGGTGCGATTTCAACTAATTTGCATGGTAATTTAAATACTTTTATTGGCACTTGATAAAACCAATTTTATTTGTGTTAATTTTTAGTAATCTAACCTAACCTCAAAATTTTAAATTGGTACCCTGCAATTTTTTTGGACCTTTTAAGAGAGGATTTTTTTCTGAATGCAGTGATGTATTACATGATGTGAAAACTTCTTCAAAATTTTGAAAAACTGAGTTTATTCTTTTTACAGGCAGAAATCACTAGTGCTATGATCACAATAACTTTGTTTTTTGTTTATCACGTTATCTGTGAAATTATGTTTCGAAACAAAAAGCAGGTTTATCATCATACGTGCCTGTCAGTGTGAGTGTTATTACTTCAACTTATAACGGAAAATTTTGAAAATATGATGTATTTTGTGCGTATGTCAAGTGCTACAAGAACGTAGAACTTATACGTCAAACATACGGAACACACTGACACTACTGGAAGGCACGTATGATGATAAGAGTGCTTTTTGTTTCTAAACATAATTTTACAGATAACGTGATAAACAAAAAACAAAATTATTGTGATCATGGCACTAGCGATTTCTGCCTGTAAAAAGAATAAACTCAGTTTTTCAAAATTTTGAAGAAGTTTCCATATCATGTAATACATCACTGCATTCAGAAAAAAATCCTCTCTTAAAAGGGCCAAAAAAATTGCAGGGTACCAATTTAAAATTTTGAGGTTAGGTTAGATTACTAAAAATTAACACAAATAAAATTGGTTTTATCAAGTATCAATAAAAGTATTTAAATTACCATTCAAATTAGTTCAAATCGCATCTCAATATCTTAAGTAACAAAAAAGTTACGGCATATAAAAGAAATTAGGAGATTTTGTTTTTTTTTTAATTTTAGACAAGTGGGCCATGACAAGTAAAATTTGAAGATGGATTCTTAATGAGCTCTCAAACCTGCACCTTTTTGCTAATTTAACCATCTCTCTATCTCTTCAAATACAAAAGTTGCCTATGTTGTCCCTACGAAATCCGGGCACCCTGTATGTACAACAGTATAGAAATTCCTGAGGCGGACGCCCGCTTTAATTTTACTATTTTACATTAACGTCACTATCCAGGAGCCGCAGGAATTTCCGTTAATTTTATAATCTGGTGTTTTAATTTGGCCACCCTATTTTTGTTAACAAGGATCCTTGGGGCAGTTACAATGCATATGCAGACCTGAAACTTTTTACCTATGTGTATCTTTTTATGTGTGTGCCCAACCTTATGAGTGAATAAAACGAACTTGTCATATTTGATTACACTTGATTGTTTGACTCCGGTTTTGCGCATTTCTAGTAATTTCTCAGTGTTCCGATTTAGCTGGAGCGAAATCTAACAATCGCTGAATCAAGGGGTTAAGGCTTCGTTTTTTTTGTTATCATAAATCGGTGGCGCCAATCTTTCCATCTTTAGAACTCACGCCGTCTTCGACTGCAGTTGGCAGGCGACCCCCCTGATTTGCGATTGATAGTGACTCGCCTGGGCAGTGCCCGAGAGAGACAATTTGGTGTTTTGATTGCAACTTGGGATCGTAAGCAATTAAAGTAAGTATCATTTTTCCAGCCCCCCCTTGGTTTGTGCTTAAAGTTGATAACAACATTAATAAAAAAATATATAAAAATTTCGTAAAATACAGCAATTGAAGACAAATCTTAAAGGGGGCTTTAATTGATATGATATTTGAAAAAGAAATTATAATATAATTATTATTGGGTATAAATAACATAATGTTACATTTGATACACAATTTTCAATATAAAATAAGCCAAACTGCAGTATAGTTTGTAAAAACTTAAAAAACCAAAGCTAATCTAATATTAAAAAGTCAAATTTATGAAAAGTGAATCTGAATTAGTATTAAAATGTGGGTAGTTTAAAATCTAGAAAGTATAAGTAAGACAATTAAAAAGATGGCATGTAACTATAGGAATGAGAGATATAAGAATAACAACGGGAAGAATTTGGAAAATATTGACAAGTAATTTTGAAAATACAGAGAATAAACCCCATATCTCTCTAACGTGTATAATTATTGAAATGGAAGTGATGGATATGTAATTGGTTAGTAGCTGACTATAATAAATAAAGAAGTTCAAAGAAGGATTTTTGATCGTGGAAGTTTGGGGTTGTAAAAGGTGTTTTTTTAGAGGCGGAGAACTTTAAATTAAAATAAAACACGGAAAAATGTTTTTAATATCCATGAATTTGGCTTTATTTGAAAGATATTTTTTTGGCACTACTGTTTGAATATGATTTCGGGCATGTGATTACCTCGGCTGGCGCGTACATGGTGTAATCTGGAGGTCCAATTTTTACACACTCTATAACGTGGCTGAGGCTAAGCCTTATCAGGAGATGTAGATTGCTGGTTTAGGAGGAGGACGTTAATAAAGAAGTGCTTCGGCTAGCTCGAAGAGGGGCGTGGATCTCGATCCAGCTTCAGCGGTCTCGCGATGTAAGTAAAAAAAAAAAAAATCCAGGGCGCCAAGAACCTAAAAATTGCCCAAAGCACTATGAGAGGCACACGCTACTGGTCCTAAATAGCGGGCACAACCTCACCAACAAATCCCAAAAAAAAGCCAGCAAAACAAAGGAAATATCACACCTACCTTATCGAACCTTTCTGCAGTAGTCGTCGACAACTATAATCCCTATAGTACTAACCCACAAAAAAAAATCAAGAAATTCAATCAAGTACCGAAGCTTTAATTTCCTTTAACTTCGTTTGTCGGTCACAAAGCTCGCAGAATAACAAAAAAGGATAACACATAAATACACAAATCTCCCTTCAAAAAAAATTAGTAATACATATATACCTATAACGTTATCGCAAATATTAAAGTATCGCCATAGGTTAGATTCACATACAAGTACAATGTTTATAGTAAAGAGCTTCCGCACTAAAGTTTAATTTAAATTGATTAAAAGTTTGATTAAAATTGGATTAAAGTTTAACTCAAATTGATTGACTCGAAATAGCACACGGGGCTAGTGCCAGCTAACAGCGAGTATGAATCTCTTGGCGCAAACAGCAGGCAGCGAAGGGGCCCTAAATTGAGAGCGTTTTATAACGCGTATAAAACAAAGCTATTGGTGTTTTGGTTCTTATCGCGACGTATCTGTAACCGATGAGGCCTCGACGGTAGGGACACGCTACTTGGTGCGCTTAAAGACAGCACCCGTGTAAGCGGGAAAGATTAGATAACAAGGTCTTCGCTAGCAAGGCGCTCTTAAAATGAATTGTGTCAAATAAGACCCATTTGCTATTTTCACAGGTATATCAGCGGCAATAAAAGAGGCAATTTTAACAGCAAAAGCGACTGAAGGTCACAATGCAATTGATCAATAGTAGGCAAGTTAAAACAGCTGAGGGCTACGATGCAACTCGTTAATCAGTAGCAATACAGAAGGCAAGTTAAAACAGCTGAGGGCTGCGATGCAACTCGTTAATCAGTAGCAATACAGAAGGCAAGTTAAAACAGCTGAGGGCTGCGATGCAACTCGTTAATCAGTAGCAATACAGAAGGCAAGTTAAAACAGCTGAGGGCTGCGATGCAACTCGTTAATCAGTAGCAATACAAAAGGCGATGAATAAGCGCACAGTCCCGATGTGGAATGTTATCAGCACTCCGCAGTTCGCACTGCGGTCAAACAGCTGGGGTTCGAGTCACGCCGTGAACGGTCTCGAACACACCGCACACAATGAACATCTAACCTTTGATAAATGCCGGGAACAGGACCCTACGGCAGCAATCTCAATTTCACCTGGTGGACGGGTGGGCGACGTCTCCGAGAGCTCGCAGACAAAGGCTTCGATAATTGCAGAGCAGCAGCTGGATTTTGTCGAATGATGCCAATAATTTAGGCGATAACGTACAAGGCATGGGTACAATGAAAAGTAAAAGAAAAGGCCTGAAATGGAAGCTAAACGTCAGCCCATCGGCAATAAAACAACTAGCAAAGCCTACCTTAAGGATTTTTAACGGCCCAAAGTTAATCCTTCCGAACGATCACTCGTTCCTGGTTCCCCAGAATGATGCGTGTAATTCAATTAACACGAGAATCCAACCACGCACCGGATTATGTGCATTTTTCGGGATAATTCCACTTAACAAAGCGTCACCAAAAATAACTTGGAGCCTCGAAAAAGCAACTTGAAAGTCGGAAGAGGATTTTCAGAATGCACGTTTTCCCGAATCGAAGCCGGAAATGCATTTAATGTACATGCGCCGAGAAAAGCAACACTGCGATTTTGAAATTGTAAAGAATCCCAGATAGGCAACCTAGTAAGCACCAAGACGCGAGGAAAGTTGCCGCGCCTTTAATAAACAAATTGAAATGGCTTAGAAAATATTCCAACCGTCACACCCCCCCCCTTCCTTGGAAGGCTGGAAATTCGGAGAAATGAACAGCCAAAGGGTATATGAAATGAAATACTTTAATAAATTTAAAACTCGAGGGAGACACACACAAAAAAACTTCGGGAATACTCCCTGGACACAAGTACACACAAAAAAAATAAAATCCTCCCGTACCAAATTTAGGTGAAAGGGAAGAAAGTCAGAGAGAATGATAGCACAAGGCGCAGTCCCAAGTTCAGGCACCAAGATTAGTCTTCGCAGCTGGATGGTAAAGGCGCGCCGGCGACTAATCCGGTGTGAACCCCTCACAAGAGACAACGCCCCCACAACCACCCCTCAAACCCTCAACCACAGACACAAGACCGAAAAGTCCCACCCCATGCTCAGAATAAGAGTTCTAAAATCCCCAAAGATAGCGTGCATAGATGTTCGTCACGAAAGATGAAGCGTCCACCATCAACATCCCTACCAACCTACCCTCAATGCAATATGCGTAGATGTTCGTTGCGCAAGAAAAGAGAGACCACCTTCAGCATCCCAACCAACCGACCCAAAGATGCAATATGCGTAGATGTTCGTTGCATGAGAAAAGAGTGACCACCTTCAGCATCCCAACCAACCGACCCAAAGATGCAATACTTAATCGTCAGAAAACAGTGGTTTCAGTTCCTGAACGTGCCATAATCCTGCTGATTTTCCTAAGTCGTCTTCAAGTTCGTAAGTACAGTTTCCCACTTTTCTCTTGATTCGGAACGGTCCTAAGTAGGTTGGAGCGAATTTCGCCGTAAAGTGCTTCGAAGCGTCTGACAGAGCTTTGTTCTTCCGCCATACCGACTGTCCTACATAATATTCTACAGGTCGTCGGCGCAAGTTAAAAACGCGCTGTTGCGTTCGTGGGCGACATTCAGTTTTCGACGGATGTCTTCATACATTTTTCGAAATCCCTGTTGCCTATTTTCGACCTCATTGTTTTCGTTATTAGACTCATCTTCAGTCACCATTTCCGGAAGTGCCTTTCCACTGATATTGTGTTCTCGTCCAAAATTAACGAAATAAGGGGTGTAACCGGTGGTTTCATGTTTAGATGTTCTTATAGCACAGCCAACGGAAGATAGATATTTATCCCAAGTGCGGTGATCCTGTCGTACGTAAGTAGTAAGCATAGTTTTGATGACTCTATTCACCCGCTCAGTAGGATTCGCTCTAGGGTGGTACAAAGCAGTGTAATGAGTCTTCGTGTTGTATTTCGCGCATAAGTTCTGGAAGTCTCGACTTCGCATTTGAACACCGTTGTCGCATATGATGTATTTTGGTACCCCATATACCAAGAATATGTCTTGCTCAATATGTTTCGTCAGGGATTGGGCATTAGCAGTCCGTAAGGGAAATAGCATGACGTACTTGCTGAAATAATCGGTAACTACTAAGATTTGCGTGAATCCCTTGGTACTTCTAGGTAGAGGACCTATTAAATCGAGACTTATCATTTGCCAAGGTACGGTGATATTGGGTCTCGTCCCCATCAATCCCGGAGGCGCTCGTTGTTCGGGCTTACACGCAGCACAAACGCGGCAATTTCTGACATACCTTCCGACGTCACTCCTCATCTTAGGCCAGTAGTATTTTTGACGGAGTTTCCAATAAGTCTTGTAAATCCCTACGTGTCCAGAGGCCGGCAAGTCATGATGAGTTTTAATTATTTCGCTTCGTTGATCCTTCGGTACGACAATCTTCCAGTAGTCTTGGTCTTGAGACAATTCAGGAAACTTACTAGAGGTATACTTGTAGAGAGTGCCGTTTTGAAATCTCCATCGAGCGTACGTTAGAGGAGAGTTCTTAACTTGACTGACCATCTTCTTGTACCATCGGTCGGTGGTGTTAGGAGAGATGATAAATAACGTTTCGGGTTCGTTTTCTTCGATCTCTTGAGGCACCGCTCTCGACAAAAAGTCTGGCACTACGTTTTCTTTCCCTTTTCGATGAACTATGTTAAAGTCGAAAGCCTGGAGGCGGAGAGCCCATCTCCCTAATCGTCCTGTAGGGTCCTTCAAACGATGTAACCATAACAGCGAAAAATGATCGGTGATTACAGTAAAGTGAACTCCTTCCAGGTAGTGTTTAAGTTTCTCCACGGCCCAAATTACTGCTAGGCATTCTCTTTCAGTGGTGGTATAGTTCCGTTCCTGTCGGTTAAGAGTTCGTGATAGGAAGCAAATCACTTGTTCTCCTCGTTCGGTTGACTGAGTGAGAACGGCTCCTATTCCATATGCCGAGGCATCTGTCTGTAGGACAAAAGGCTTTTCGAAGTCGGGACAAGTAAGTATAGGACTAGCAACTAGGGCTTGCTTAATATGGTCGAAAGCCTTGTCACAGTCGGAGTTCCAATTCCACGAAGACTTTTTCCGCGTAAGATCAGTCAGGGGTGCCGCTACAGTGGAGTAACTTGGTACAAACCGTCGGTACCAGGCTGACATGCCTAAAAATCGCCTTAACTCAGCGATGTTTTGAGGTGGCTTGATGTTTAGGATGGCTTCTACCTTTTCCGGGTCCACCCTTAGTCCATGCTCGTCGACTATGTAACCTAAATATTTTAGCTGTGGACGACAAAACGCACACTTCTCTCTGCTGACGGTCAATCCCGCCGCGGTTAACCTGTCGAAAACTAAACCTATAATCCGTAAATGGCTAGGAAAGTCGGGTGAAATGATGATGATGTCATCTAAGTATACTAACACATAGGGTTCGAGGTCGGCTCCTAGGACTTTATCGATTAATCTCTGCCAGGTCGCCGGCGCATTCGTTAATCCAAACGGCATCCTTTTAAAGTGATATAATCCTCTTCCAGGGACAGTAAAGGCCGTAAGTTCTCTAGCCGATTGTTTCACAGGAACCTGCCAATACGCGGAGCGGATATCTAGACTACTTAAGTACTTGGCGTTTTTGAGGCGATCTAGAATAGCCGAAACGTAGGGAATGGGGTAGGCGTCCTTTTTCGTAACGGCATTGAGTTGACGATAGTCAACGCAGAAGCGGTAGTTTCCATCTTTTTTAGGAATGAGCAAGACGGGAGATGACCAACCGCTATTTGAGGGCTCTATTATATCCTGATCCAACATGTTCTTAAGCTCTGCTTCGATAAGTTGTTGTTTCTTTGGCGAAGTCGGATAGTACCTTTGCTTTATTGGAGGAGAGTTCGCGACTATGTCGTGCTCGATTATCGTTGTAAAACCCAGAGTGTTTCCCATCTTCTGAAATTTGTCTTCCAGAAGGACATCCAAATGATGATTCTGAGATTTCGTAAGGTTAGATTGGTCTTCTATGGCGGAGACCGAATAGGAAGAAGAGTCTTCCACAAAATGCCATACATCGCGTTTTAAGTCGGGTACAATCTCCATGGCTAACCAGAAGTCCATTCCTAAAATTAGTTTGTGCGGTAGGGCAGGCACTACCAAGACAGTGAGTAGCTTTGTTTTATCGATAAGTGTCATGGGAACTTGAGCTACTCCCGAAGCTTGACACGGTTCTCCGTTGGCAACTACGCAGAGGGGTCTGACAGTTGTATCTAATCGGATGCCAGATTGTTTAAGAAATTTCCATCCGCTGTCTCCCACGATAGTTCGGGAGGCTCCCGAGTCAAGTAGTCCTAAAATAGTACGTCCCATGATGACGACTTCCAAATAAGGTCTTTGATCCCCATGAGCGTGAGTCACAATGTAGTCCAGTAATGCCCTCTTACTGTTCACATCGGAATCGGGCTGTTGATGTTGTATCAGGTGTATTTTGGCCGAGTTACCACGTGTTCTCGAGAAATCTGCTCGACCTTTCAGTTCCTCGCATTGGCGTTTCCCGAACACTTGGTACAGGTTCGAATAGTTACATCTGAGGCTCCGCATTTGAAACAATGTCTTTTAAGGGGTTTCGTACATTTACTGGCGTGATGGCCGGGTTCTTGACAGTTCCAGCAAGTCATCGAGTAGGCGGCGTAGCAGGGGTTTCCCAGTTGGCTCTGCAAAGGCTCAGGATTTTGATCTTCCATAGTAGCTACGCGAACGGCCGGACGAGATCTCTTATAGGCCAAATTAGGTTCCAGTAAGTAAGCCGAGTGGCTAGGTGGAGGCCGGAAAGTTTGGACGTGCTCATTGACATCTTCCACGGCTCGGCAGACGCGAATGAGGTGCTGTAAAGAAGTTACAAACTCCAAAGCAAGGGCTCGTTGATAAGTAGGCTGGAGATTGCGTTTGATAAGTTCCAGACGGGTAGCTTCGGAGGGTTTACTAAGTAGTCGGTTGAAGAGATTTTCCATGATGGATACGTAAATGACGATTTTCTCATCCGCTCCTTGGGTTCGTTGACGAATCTCTTCCCATAATCGGTATTCGTAATCGCTCGGCAAAAATGTGAGCTTCAATCTCGTCACTAAGTCATTCCAATCTATCAGTGTGTCTCGAATAGATCGGTACCATAGCAGGGCTGGTCCACTGAAGATCTCTACTGCTGATTTGAACATTTGATCTTTTGCCGGTTTGTTCGACATTTGTGGTCGGAGAAGACGTGGTCGGTTGCCCATGTCGTCCAGAAGGTGGAACGTCGACTAATGTATAATCCACCTGCACGTGTTCATCGGGTAAGACTGGAAGTTCTGTATTTGTACGATTATTCGATCGATTCAAGGCGGTAGGTCGCACTACTTCAGGTAGCAGCAGGTTAGGAGCATCTAAAAGTGAGGCAGATCGACATGATAATTCTACACCTAAACCAGGAAGTTCCTCTTCACCTATGTAATGTAGCTTACATCCAACTTGATAGAATAGTCGCTGATAGTATGTAAGAAGGTCGTTCTTCAGAGCTTCATGTTCAGGGTTCGCAGTCGGGATCCTATTCAAGCGCCCTCGAACATGCAACAATCTAGAATATATTCGTTCATATTCGTTTCTTCGATTTTCGAGGTCAAATTGCTGGATATCCGCGCTCAAGTCATCTAACTTCAGGTTACAGGTATGCAATTCGTGATCTGCATCAACATCTAAATTATTAATGGGACTTTGATGGATAATCCTGCGCAATGTGCAACGGTTTTCCGCTACTGTTTCTGCAATGGGTGCGTCCCTAATCTGAAGTTTATAGACAAGCTCGTCGCGAAGCAAACGATTCACCTCCATCTTAGACTCGTTGCCCAAAAGAGAAAACAAAAGAAAAAATGTAGAAATGTAAGTAGCTTTAGACGACTTCTAGGTCTTCAAGCAAAACTAAAAGAACAACAAAAAAAACGAACTGCACGCTTCAGCTACGCTGTAAAAAAAAGAAAAAAAAAGAACAACTGCAGTAGGCTAAATAAGCAAAATCGCGGCTGACACGTTGGGGGGCCAATTCTTTATAACGTGGCTGAGGCTAAGCCTTATCAGGAGATGTAGATTGCTGGTTTAAGAGGAGGACGTTAATAAAGAGGTGCTTCGGCTAGCTCGAAGAGGGGCGTGGATCTCGATCCAGCTTCAGCGGTCTCGTGATGTAAGTAAAAAAAATATCCAGGGCGCCAAGAACCTAAAAATTGCCCAAAGCACTACGGGAGGCACACGCTACTGGTCCTAAATAGCGGGCACAACCTCACCAACAAATCCCAAAGAAGCCAGCAAAACAAAGGAAATATCACACCTACCTTATCGAACCTTTCTGCAGTAGTCGTCGACAACTATAATCCCTATAGTAATAACCCACAAAAAAAAGTCAAGAAATTCAATCAAGTACCGAAGCTTTAATTTCCTTTAACTTCGTTTGTCGGTCACAAAGCTCGCAGTATAACAAAAAAAAGGATAACACATAAATGCACAAATCTCCCTTCAAAAAAAAAATGAGTAATACATATATACATATAACGTTATCGCAAATATTAAAGTATCGCCATAGGTTAGATTCACATACAAGTACAATGGTTATAGTAAAGAGCTTCCGCGCTAAAGTTTGATTTAAATTTGATTAAGTTTGATTGAAAATTGGATTAAAGTTTAACTAAAATTGCTTGACTCGAAATAGCACACGGGGCTAGTGCCAGCTAACAGCGAGTATGAATCTCTTGGCGCAAACAGCAGGCAGCGAAGGGGCCCTAAATTGAGAGCGTTTTGTAACGCGTATAAAACAAAGCTATTGGTATGTTGGTTCTTATCGCGACGTATCTGTAACCGATGAGGCCTCGACGGTAGGGACACGCTACTTGGTGCGCCTAAAGACAGCACCCGTGTAAGCGGGAAAGATTAGATAACAAGGTCTTCGCTAGCAAGGCGCTCTTAAAATGAATTGTGTCAAATAAGACCCATTTGCTATTTTCACAGGTATTATCAGCGGCAATATCAAGAAATATACAGCGGCGTAAAGCAACTGAAGGTCGCTTCGCAATCAAACAGCCGCGGCAATAAAAGAGGCAATTTTAACAGCAAAAGCGACTGAAGGTCACAATGCAATTGATCAACGGTAGGCAAGATAAAGCAGCTGAAGGCTACGATGCAACTCATTAATCTGCAGCAATACAGAAGGCAAGTTAAAACAGCTGAGGGCTGCGATGCAACTTGTTAATCAGTAGCAATACAGAAGGCAAGTTAAAACAGCTGAGGGCTACGATGCAACTCATTAATCAGTAGCAATACAGAAGGCAAGTTAAAACAGCTGAGGGCTGCGATGCAACTCGTTAATCAGTAGCAATACAAAAGGCGATGAATAAGCGCACAGTCCCGATGTGGAATGTTATCAGCACTCCGCAGTTCGCACTGCGGTCAAACAGCTGGGGTTCGAGGTCACGCCGTGAACGGTCTCGAACACACCGCACACAATGAACATCTAACCTTTGATAAATGCCGGGAACAGGACCCTACGGCAGCAATCTCAATTTCACCTGGTGGACGGGTGGGCGACGTCTCCGAGAGCTCGCAGACAAAGGCTTCGATAATTGCAGAGCAGCAGCTGGATTTTGTCGAATGATGCCAATAATTTAGGCGATAACGTACAAGGCATGGGTACAATGAAAAGTAAAAGAAAAGGCCTGAAATGGAAGCTAAACGTCAGCCCATCGGCAATAAAACAACTAGCAAAGCCTACCTTAAGGATTTTTAACGGCCCAAAGTTAATCCTTCCGAACGATCACTCGTTCCTGGTTCCCCAGAATGATGCGTGTAATTCAATTAACACGAGAATCCAACCACGCACCGGATTATGTGCATTTTTCGGGATAATTCCACTTAACAAAGCGTCACCAAAAATAACTTGGAGCCTCGAAAAAGCAACTTGAAAGTCGGAAGAGGATTTTCAGAATGCACGTTTTCCCGAATCGAAGCCGGAAATGCATTTAATGTACATGCGCCGAGAAAAGCAACACTGCGATTTTGAAATTGTAAAGAATCCCAGATAGGCAACCTAGTAAGCACCAAGACGCGAGGAAAGTTGCCGCGCCTTTAATAAACAAATTGAAATGGCTTAGAAAATATTCCAACCGTCACACCCCCCCCCCCCCCTTCCTTGGAAGGCTGGAAATTCGGAGAAATGAACAGCCAAAGGGTATATGAAATGAAATACTTTAATAAATTTAAAACTCGAGGGAGACACACACAAAAAAACTTCGGGAATACTCCCTGGACACAAGTACACACAAAAAAAATAAAATCCTCCCGTACCAAATTTAGGTGAAAGGGAAGAAAGTCAGAGAGAATGATAGCACAAGGCGCAGTCCCAAGTTCAGGCACCAAGATTAGTCTTCGCAGCTGGATGGTAAAGGCGCGCCGGCGACTAATCCGGTGTGAACCCCTCACAAGAGACAACGCCCCCACAACCACCCCTCAAACCCTCAACCACAGACACAAGACCGAAAAGTCCCACCCCATGCTCAGAATAAGAGTTCTAAAATCCCCAAAGATAGCGTGCATAGATGTTCGTCACGAAAGATGAAGCGTCCACCATCAACATCCCTACCAACCTACCCTCAATGCAATATGCGTAGATGTTCGTTGCGCAAGAAAAGAGAGACCACCTTCAGCATCCCAACCAACCGACCCAAAGATGCAATATGCGTAGATGTTCGTTGCATGAGAAAAGAGTGACCACCTTCAGCATCCCAACCAACCGACCCAAAGATGCAATACTTAATCGTCAGAAAACAGTGGTTTCAGTTCCTGAACGTGCCATAATCCTGCTGATTTTCCTAAGTCGTCTTCAAGTTCGTAAGTACAGTTTCCCACTTTTCTCTTGATTCGGAACGGTCCTAAGTAGGTTGGAGCGAATTTCGCCGTAAAGTGCTTCGAAGCGTCTGACAGAGCTTTGTTCTTCCGCCATACCGACTGTCCTACATAATATTCTACAGGTCGTCGGCGCAAGTTAAAAACGCGCTGTTGCGTTCGTGGGCGACATTCAGTTTTCGACGGATGTCTTCATACATTTTTCGAAATCCCTGTTGCCTATTTTCGACCTCATTGTTTTCGTTATTAGACTCATCTTCAGTCACCATTTCCGGAAGTGCCTTTCCACTGATATTGTGTTCTCGTCCAAAATTAACGAAATAAGGGGTGTAACCGGTGGTTTCATGTTTAGATGTTCTTATAGCACAGCCAACGGAAGATAGATATTTATCCCAAGTGCGGTGATCCTGTCGTACGTAAGTAGTAAGCATAGTTTTGATGACTCTATTCACCCGCTCAGTAGGATTCGCTCTAGGGTGGTACAAAGCAGTGTAATGAGTCTTCGTGTTGTATTTCGCGCATAAGTTCTGGAAGTCTCGACTTCGCATTTGAACACCGTTGTCGCATATGATGTATTTTGGTACCCCATATACCAAGAATATGTCTTGCTCAATATGTTTCGTCAGGGATTGGGCATTAGCAGTCCGTAAGGGAAATAGCATGACGTACTTGCTGAAATAATCGGTAACTACTAAGATTTGCGTGAATCCCTTGGTACTTCTAGGTAGAGGACCTATTAAATCGAGACTTATCATTTGCCAAGGTACGGTGATATTGGGTCTCGTCCCCATCAATCCCGGAGGCGCTCGTTGTTCGGGCTTACACGCAGCACAAACGCGGCAATTTCTGACATACCTTCCGACGTCACTCCTCATCTTAGGCCAGTAGTATTTTTGACGGAGTTTCCAATAAGTCTTGTAAATCCCTACGTGTCCAGAGGCCGGCAAGTCATGATGAGTTTTAATTATTTCGCTTCGTTGATCCTTCGGTACGACAATCTTCCAGTAGTCTTGGTCTTGAGACAATTCAGGAAACTTACTAGAGGTATACTTGTAGAGAGTGCCGTTTTGAAATCTCCATCGAGCGTACGTTAGAGGAGAGTTCTTAACTTGACTGACCATCTTCTTGTACCATCGGTCGGTGGTGTTAGGAGAGATGATAAATAACGTTTCGGGTTCGTTTTCTTCGATCTCTTGAGGCACCGCTCTCGACAAAAAGTCTGGCACTACGTTTTCTTTCCCTTTTCGATGAACTATGTTAAAGTCGAAAGCCTGGAGGCGGAGAGCCCATCTCCCTAATCGTCCTGTAGGGTCCTTCAAACGATGTAACCATAACAGCGAAAAATGATCGGTGATTACAGTAAAGTGAACTCCTTCCAGGTAGTGTTTAAGTTTCTCCACGGCCCAAATTACTGCTAGGCATTCTCTTTCAGTGGTGGTATAGTTCCGTTCCTGTCGGTTAAGAGTTCGTGATAGGAAGCAAATCACTTGTTCTCCTCGTTCGGTTGACTGAGTGAGAACGGCTCCTATTCCATATGCCGAGGCATCTGTCTGTAGGACAAAAGGCTTTTCGAAGTCGGGACAAGTAAGTATAGGACTAGCAACTAGGGCTTGCTTAATATGGTCGAAAGCCTTGTCACAGTCGGAGTTCCAATTCCACGAAGACTTTTTCCGCGTAAGATCAGTCAGGGGTGCCGCTACAGTGGAGTAACTTGGTACAAACCGTCGGTACCAGGCTGACATGCCTAAAAATCGCCTTAACTCAGCGATGTTTTGAGGTGGCTTGATGTTTAGGATGGCTTCTACCTTTTCCGGGTCCACCCTTAGTCCATGCTCGTCGACTATGTAACCTAAATATTTTAGCTGTGGACGACAAAACGCACACTTCTCTCTGCTGACGGTCAATCCCGCCGCGGTTAACCTGTCGAAAACTAAACCTATAATCCGTAAATGGCTAGGAAAGTCGGGTGAAATGATGATGATGTCATCTAAGTATACTAACACATAGGGTTCGAGGTCGGCTCCTAGGACTTTATCGATTAATCTCTGCCAGGTCGCCGGCGCATTCGTTAATCCAAACGGCATCCTTTTAAAGTGATATAATCCTCTTCCAGGGACAGTAAAGGCCGTAAGTTCTCTAGCCGATTGTTTCACAGGAACCTGCCAATACGCGGAGCGGATATCTAGACTACTTAAGTACTTGGCGTTTTTGAGGCGATCTAGAATAGCCGAAACGTAGGGAATGGGGTAGGCGTCCTTTTTCGTAACGGCATTGAGTTGACGATAGTCAACGCAGAAGCGGTAGTTTCCATCTTTTTTAGGAATGAGCAAGACGGGAGATGACCAACCGCTATTTGAGGGCTCTATTATATCCTGATCCAACATGTTCTTAAGCTCTGCTTCGATAAGTTGTTGTTTCTTTGGCGAAGTCGGATAGTACCTTTGCTTTATTGGAGGAGAGTTCGCGACTATGTCGTGCTCGATTATCGTTGTAAAACCCAGAGTGTTTCCCATCTTCTGAAATTTGTCTTCCAGAAGGACATCCAAATGATGATTCTGAGATTTCGTAAGGTTAGATTGGTCTTCTATGGCGGAGACCGAATAGGAAGAAGAGTCTTCCACAAAATGCCATACATCGCGTTTTAAGTCGGGTACAATCTCCATGGCTAACCAGAAGTCCATTCCTAAAATTAGTTTGTGCGGTAGGGCAGGCACTACCAAGACAGTGAGTAGCTTTGTTTTATCGATAAGTGTCATGGGAACTTGAGCTACTCCCGAAGCTTGACACGGTTCTCCGTTGGCAACTACGCAGAGGGGTCTGACAGTTGTATCTAATCGGATGCCAGATTGTTTAAGAAATTTCCATCCGCTGTCTCCCACGATAGTTCGGGAGGCTCCCGAGTCAAGTAGTCCTAAAATAGTACGTCCCATGATGACGACTTCCAAATAAGGTCTTTGATCCCCATGAGCGTGAGTCACAATGTAGTCCAGTAATGCCCTCTTACTGTTCACATCGGAATCGGGCTGTTGATGTTGTATCAGGTGTATTTTGGCCGAGTTACCACGTGTTCTCGAGAAATCTGCTCGACCTTTCAGTTCCTCGCATTGGCGTTTCCCGAACACTTGGTACAGGTTCGAATAGTTACATCTGAGGCTCCGCATTTGAAACAATGTCTTTTAAGGGGTTTCGTACATTTACTGGCGTGATGGCCGGGTTCTTGACAGTTCCAGCAAGTCATCGAGTAGGCGGCGTAGCAGGGGTTTCCCAGTTGGCTCTGCAAAGGCTCAGGATTTTGATCTTCCATAGTAGCTACGCGAACGGCCGGACGAGATCTCTTATAGGCCAAATTAGGTTCCAGTAAGTAAGCCGAGTGGCTAGGTGGAGGCCGGAAAGTTTGGACGTGCTCATTGACATCTTCCACGGCTCGGCAGACGCGAATGAGGTGCTGTAAAGAAGTTACAAACTCCAAAGCAAGGGCTCGTTGATAAGTAGGCTGGAGATTGCGTTTGATAAGTTCCAGACGGGTAGCTTCGGAGGGTTTACTAAGTAGTCGGTTGAAGAGATTTTCCATGATGGATACGTAAATGACGATTTTCTCATCCGCTCCTTGGGTTCGTTGACGAATCTCTTCCCATAATCGGTATTCGTAATCGCTCGGCAAAAATGTGAGCTTCAATCTCGTCACTAAGTCATTCCAATCTATCAGTGTGTCTCGAATAGATCGGTACCATAGCAGGGCTGGTCCACTGAAGATCTCTACTGCTGATTTGAACATTTGATCTTTTGCCGGTTTGTTCGACATTTGTGGTCGGAGAAGACGTGGTCGGTTGCCCATGTCGTCCAGAAGGTGGAACGTCGACTAATGTATAATCCACCTGCACGTGTTCATCGGGTAAGACTGGAAGTTCTGTATTTGTACGATTATTCGATCGATTCAAGGCGGTAGGTCGCACTACTTCAGGTAGCAGCAGGTTAGGAGCATCTAAAAGTGAGGCAGATCGACATGATAATTCTACACCTAAACCAGGAAGTTCCTCTTCACCTATGTAATGTAGCTTACATCCAACTTGATAGAATAGTCGCTGATAGTATGTAAGAAGGTCGTTCTTCAGAGCTTCATGTTCAGGGTTCGCAGTCGGGATCCTATTCAAGCGCCCTCGAACATGCAACAATCTAGAATATATTCGTTCATATTCGTTTCTTCGATTTTCGAGGTCAAATTGCTGGATATCCGCGCTCAAGTCATCTAACTTCAGGTTACAGGTATGCAATTCGTGATCTGCATCAACATCTAAATTATTAATGGGACTTTGATGGATAATCCTGCGCAATGTGCAACGGTTTTCCGCTACTGTTTCTGCAATGGGTGCGTCCCTAATCTGAAGTTTATAGACAAGCTCGTCGCGAAGCAAACGATTCACCTCCATCTTAGACTCGTTGCCCAAAAGAGAAAACAAAAGAAAAAATGTAGAAATGTAAGTAGCTTTAGACGACTTCTAGGTCTTCAAGCAAAACTAAAAGAACAACAAAAAAAACGAACTGCACGCTTCAGCTACGCTGTAAAAAAAAGAAAAAAAAAGAACAACTGCAGTAGGCTAAATAAGCAAAATCGCGGCTGACACGTTGGGGGGCCAATTCTTTATAACGTGGCTGAGGCTAAGCCTTATCAGGAGATGTAGATTGCTGGTTTAAGAGGAGGACGTTAATAAAGAGGTGCTTCGGCTAGCTCGAAGAGGGGCGTGGATCTCGATCCAGCTTCAGCGGTCTCGTGATGTAAGTAAAAAAAATATCCAGGGCGCCAAGAACCTAAAAATTGCCCAAAGCACTACGGGAGGCACACGCTACTGGTCCTAAATAGCGGGCACAACCTCACCAACAAATCCCAAAGAAGCCAGCAAAACAAAGGAAATATCACACCTACCTTATCGAACCTTTCTGCAGTAGTCGTCGACAACTATAATCCCTATAGTAATAACCCACAAAAAAAAGTCAAGAAATTCAATCAAGTACCGAAGCTTTAATTTCCTTTAACTTCGTTTGTCGGTCACAAAGCTCGCAGTATAACAAAAAAAAGGATAACACATAAATGCACAAATCTCCCTTCAAAAAAAAAATGAGTAATACATATATACATATAACGTTATCGCAAATATTAAAGTATCGCCATAGGTTAGATTCACATACAAGTACAATGGTTATAGTAAAGAGCTTCCGCGCTAAAGTTTGATTTAAATTTGATTAAGTTTGATTGAAAATTGGATTAAAGTTTAACTAAAATTGCTTGACTCGAAATAGCACACGGGGCTAGTGCCAGCTAACAGCGAGTATGAATCTCTTGGCGCAAACAGCAGGCAGCGAAGGGGCCCTAAATTGAGAGCGTTTTGTAACGCGTATAAAACAAAGCTATTGGTATGTTGGTTCTTATCGCGACGTATCTGTAACCGATGAGGCCTCGACGGTAGGGACACGCTACTTGGTGCGCCTAAAGACAGCACCCGTGTAAGCGGGAAAGATTAGATAACAAGGTCTTCGCTAGCAAGGCGCTCTTAAAATGAATTGTGTCAAATAAGACCCATTTGCTATTTTCACAGGTATTATCAGCGGCAATATCAAGAAATATACAGCGGCGTAAAGCAACTGAAGGTCGCTTCGCAATCAAACAGCCGCGGCAATAAAAGAGGCAATTTTAACAGCAAAAGCGACTGAAGGTCACAATGCAATTGATCAACGGTAGGCAAGATAAAGCAGCTGAAGGCTACGATGCAACTCATTAATCTGCAGCAATACAGAAGGCAAGTTAAAACAGCTGAGGGCTGCGATGCAACTTGTTAATCAGTAGCAATACAGAAGGCAAGTTAAAACAGCTGAGGGCTACGATGCAACTCATTAATCAGTAGCAATACAGAAGGCAAGTTAAAACAGCTGAGGGCTGCGATGCAACTCGTTAATCAGTAGCAATACAAAAGGCGATGAATAAGCGCACAGTCCCGATGTGGAATGTTATCAGCACTCCGCAGTTCGCACTGCGGTCAAACAGCTGGGGTTCGAGGTCACGCCGTGAACGGTCTCGAACACACCGCACACAATGAACATCTAACCTTTGATAAATGCCGGGAACAGGACCCTACGGCAGCAATCTCAATTTCACCTGGTGGACGGGTGGGCGACGTCTCCGAGAGCTCGCAGACAAAGGCTTCGATAATTGCAGAGCAGCAGCTGGATTTTGTCGAATGATGCCAATAATTTAGGCGATAACGTACAAGGCATGGGTACAATGAAAAGTAAAAGAAAAGGCCTGAAATGGAAGCTAAACGTCAGCCCATCGGCAATAAAACAACTAGCAAAGCCTACCTTAAGGATTTTTAACGGCCCAAAGTTAATCCTTCCGAACGATCACTCGTTCCTGGTTCCCCAGAATGATGCGTGTAATTCAATTAACACGAGAATCCAACCACGCACCGGATTATGTGCATTTTTCGGGATAATTCCACTTAACAAAGCGTCACCAAAAATAACTTGGAGCCTCGAAAAAGCAACTTGAAAGTCGGAAGAGGATTTTCAGAATGCACGTTTTCCCGAATCGAAGCCGGAAATGCATTTAATGTACATGCGCCGAGAAAAGCAACACTGCGATTTTGAAATTGTAAAGAATCCCAGATAGGCAACCTAGTAAGCACCAAGACGCGAGGAAAGTTGCCGCGCCTTTAATAAACAAATTGAAATGGCTTAGAAAATATTCCAACCGTCACAGCTTATATATGAAGTTTCAATGCCATATCTCTTTTAGTTTTCGAGATATTCTGTTCACAGGCACACACACAGACACACAGACAGACAGACCAATGAAAAAAAATATGTTTTTTGGGATCAGGAGACTCTAAAACGTGAAGATCCGTTGAAAACTCAATTTCGAATTTTTAGGGTGAATCCAATACTTCCTTTATAGTAAAAGGAAGTAATAAAACGTAATCAACATTTTCAGTGTAAAGTCGGGGCACCCTGCAGTTTTTTATTCGTTACTAAATATTTAACGTGAAATTAACGTGAAACGTGAATCACGCCTTGGAAATTTTCACTCACGTTCACTCACGTTCACGTCACGATTTTCAAATATTAGTCACGTTCACGACGTGACACGCCGTGACACGACGTGACACGACTGTTTTCACGTCACGCGCCCATCGCTGGTTGCCATGTACGGTAAAGGAATATTACCGTATAGATGCAGTTGTTTCATTATGATTTAGTTAGCAGCCTACTGTTATACAGTAAACAAAGGCTTAGTATCCTGAAATCAATAAACACATTTATTTATTTATTGGTACTTCTGTGTATGTTGATTAATATCTTGAATTTGTTGTTTCTCATGTTTCACCGTTACTACATTATTGTTTAAAATTAATAATTTACTGCTGATGTCTCAGACTGGTTCAAAATTAGGAAATATTAAATGTCCCACTTTTTGTTTTTCAGTGTATTTTAAACGACTACTGGAGATGTTATGGGTATCCTTTTCTTACTCTATTAAAGCAAACGGCAATGAATTAATAAATAGGTATTTCATTTGTTCTCTCAAGCAATCTCCCATAACTTTTTTCAACAACAGCACGTTAACTCAGAACACCAATGATATCATAGTAGGTTCGTGGCTTACTGTTATATATGACGACAAGTAGTAAGAACAAACTAAAAATATTGTATGGAAAAATTGTAACCGTAAATTCCATGCATTGTTACATGTTAAAAATCATTTATAAAAGATTTACGTAATTAATCGCCCCATCACTAATAAATCAAGATATTAGCTACAATATCATTAAATAATAAATAAGGTTTCACATATCTGTGTAAAATTATTTCTAAGTAGTTTAATAATATGTATGCAATACTCCACCCACCGACCTAATGTGGTTGCCTATCCTGAATTTTTAAGGTTTTCAAAAATTTTTGGAAAGCTGCTTATCTTCTGTCACTTGCCCATTTCCGCTAGTGGAGGAAGGATCTAAGGACTCCTATGTGAAATACATTTGTAAACTTGAATGTTACGTTTATTTGGGATTTCTGCTTGCATCCATGTTTGAGAAATCAATATTATGTTACGGCTTCATTTGTAGAAATTTGATAATGTCCTTGAAATATATTTTTCGCGATTTTCTCAAAAACTGAAATTTTCTGGAATTGTACGTGACCCACCACATGGTATTACATTTTGGCAAACGGAGCAGAAAATCTCAACGGTAAGCCTTAGATATTTTTGTATTATTTGTTTCGATTCTAAGCGCTCTTTTTAGTTACGACCTAAAAGCACGCCACCTTCTCGTTTTCGAAGATGTTCAGAGCTTGATGATTACCCTTACCTGAGAGGGTTTGTCGACGCAGTTTACCCAGGTGAAGGCACTTAGCCACGACTAAACAGCCAGTCCGAGGGTTTAGTGCGCCAGGAAGTATTCACTTAGACCATGTTGTAGGTTTTAAACTGCTCAGACTCTTCACTAGCTCACCACCATGTTGTAGGGCTCAAACTGCTCAAGCCTCTGGTTTATTGCTGTGATAAGCTTATCACCACCTTACTCATTGAATTTGACCAACAAATTGCGCAAATACTCTGGGCTTCCTCCTATCGGCTACCTGGAGACGTGCTGGATAGAAACCACCTACGGGCATACGGCCTTTTTTTTGTTGATAATCTCTTTGCCTTAATAAAATTGTGATAGCAACTGGTTTATTTTGCCGATACTGTAGTTAAAAAAAGAGTTAAATAATTTTTATATTATCGACCGAAATGCATGCCGCAAAAATAATTTCAGTCCGGAAAATGAAACTTTATGGTTCAGGTGCTGGAAGGCCATACTGCAGTATTTTTACCTATCTTATACCATACAGTTCTATTTCACAGACTGAAATTACTTCCGTAAAGGAAGGATACAGTACATTATGAAATAATGTACCCTTTCTACGACAGCTTTGGAAAGTACACCTTTCGAGCTGTCATTTGACGTCAGAAAGTTGATGTTTCTTGATGAATAATCAGGCACGTCACTTTTGCGCTCGTCTGTATTAGCAACGTGGGAAAAGTAACCATTTCTGCTAGCTTAAAAACTGATATGGATGCGTTACCACTAGACACAAAAACTATAAGTGCCTGTGCGATTGATTATGTCGTGTATTAAACAACATTTTTTTCTTCCTTGAGCTGTCATAGAAGAAATAATATGTGTACTTCGAGCTTAAAGAAACTTTCGTTCTCTTATACGTTTGCAGTGCGAGCAGGAAAGTATCTCTTTCCGGTCTACACAATGTACTATAATGAGCCGCTTTGTGTCGGTTAACTGGCCGTTAAGTACTTTATGGTGCTGGGGTCTTATAGTGACTCATTACGCCCTCAAAAGTAGGATATATAGTGACCAATTTTCCCGCTCGAATACAAATAAATATTTTCTTATCTACATCTGCGTCAGTTATCATTGCAATTTATGAACATGCTAAACTTGTTGACAAACATGCTGAATGTTACTGTCAAAATAAAAGCTAATAATCGATTTGCAAAATTAAGTATTAAAACCTCCTCGTGAAGGCGCTGCTACATATTTACCAAAAATATTTGAATAGAGTTTTAGTGTATACCAGTTTTATTCTAATTTTAAATTATCTGACAAACAACTATTGCCTATTTTCTTTCTGTAGATAACAGGAAATTTACGTATTATAGTATAAGTATTTAATCATAGTAGGTTCTTTATGTCAAGCCATCAAAACCTGATACTGCTCCAACTAGAGTAACCTTCACATTTCCGTATCCTACAAATGCTTGAAATAAAGTTTAATGCAGACCTACGAGGTGTCGTTTGTCTAATTACTCCTCCAGGATACACAAGTGCTTACATCTCAGCACTTTAGTTTACTGCGCCGATATAATGCATAACAGCAATTTATTTAATTATCCGGAGCTTTGAGACTGTTAAGCGTACAGCTGGGCTTGGCGAGGTGTCAGAATATTACACGTCCAATTAAACTATACGTATACACCACCAACGTCTATGTTGCGACACAGTAGTTTTAACTGCGCGCCGTTTCAGTACTAGCAAACGTTTTAGCCTATTAGCGAGATACTATTACTGTCAGGTTAATTTCTTGTGAAGATGTTCTTGAGCCACTTTTCTCTATCGGTTTAAACTTGAATGTTATATTTGTGCGCAGTGTTATTAAAGTAAACAGAGGAATGTGTTGCAATATTGTAGAAGTATTTTCCTTCACTATATTCAAAAATAATTATAGTAGATCAATAGAGGCGTTTCAGGAGTGGTGTAGGAGATGGATATTGGGGATTCCACGCAGACACCTTTGGATACCAAGAGATTTGAAAACCACACCAGCAATGCATATTTTTTTGTTATAAAAAGCGACTAGTAGCTTGTTTAGAGAATATGAGAGTTGAAAGTAGTTATTTGGGCGATGCACACTCAAACTGACCGAAGGACAACTATAGTCAAAATTATACCCATTCGGAGTCACGTGACTTTTGTCTGTCTCTGTTCATCTTTAGTAAAATAGATGAAATGGAAGAAATTTGAAAAAAAGGCATGTCGATTCATAAAATTAATTTTAAAAATTTGACGTTTCTAATCTGTCAGATTATATTTTTCGTGTAAGTTATTGAGATAGGGGTAATAAAACCTAAAATTGTTGAGCCGAAAACTGGAAATTAAAAGAAACCATCGGACATGCGGTATAACGAGCAGTCACAAGAATTAATTTGAATATTATGCGTTTTTTTTATGAAGAGTACAATATTAATAATAGTAAATCAACAGTTTCACCTCCAACGCTGTTCGCCGTGCTTCTCTTGCGTTAAATATCTCGGAGAGCACAATTTACCGAAAATATGAGCCAGAAAGTGAAGAATGCAAAAACGGAAGTCGACGAAGCAGTCAAGACACTGTATATAAAATGTATGTAGCTAAAGAATTTGTAACCATAAAAAATCTAAAAAATGCTTGGTTGAAGAATCTGGAGATTTTTCACATTCAGTTTCTTCCCTAAATAGATTGTGCAAGGAAATATGCTTCAAATGGCAGTGTTCTATAACAGAATATGCATGCACAGAAATTGACTTAAAATTTGCTATACGCAGCAGGTTTTTAATGTAGCAGCTGACATATCTTTATTATATTTACATTTTACGACATGTTATGTTTTCTTTAACCTGTAAATTCAGTTTGATTTCATATAAGAGAATAAACCCGTAGCAACCTTGTTTTAGAAATTGGCATATGTCAGGATAACCTACAAAACGGAATGTCATTTATTTCCCTAAAATTGCATTTTTAAGAATCGACATACGTAAAATTACTAGATTATCACGTGACTCCGAATGGGTATAAATTTGACATACAAAAAACTGGGTTTAAAACTATGCTTCTCCTAATACTCGTTAAGAGGCACTGGCGCTTATTTGTTTAATAATAAAAGGGAAACCGTTTCCAATAAGTATTTCATGGGCGTTCACCCGTAACCGAAACTAAACGGTAACTGCTTACACATTTTCTAAAAATTTTCAGTCTGAGCCATCTTAGGTTAGATTTATGATAACCCTTCCTCCAAAACCCATTAAATTAAAGCCGCCGCCGTGACAACTACGGTGGCTACGTCTTAAGGCTCAGATATCTCGGCCTTCATTGAACGGAAGGTTGAATAACATCTATAATGTTAATTAACATATAAATAGTATTTATAAATATAATATACACATAAACATAAACATACGCCTAACAAACAAGAGCTTATATAATATACAACAATAAAGATATAAACTAAATTATTAATAAAGAAAATAAAATTTAAATAAGGTTCGTAGCTAGACATCCTTGTTGCCATCTTTATGCCGATAATACAAATAAATTAATAAGTTTATGGAAAATTTACACTATCTACAGGTAACATACACACATTTCAAACTGCCTTTTCGGTAACACCACCCGAAATCTTCACAGTAATCACTCCTGTCACAGCATCCGAACTTGGGTGCACTTCAAGAATCCTTTCCAATTTTAAGGTGTACTGTTTTCCTTGACGAGAACCAAAGTTTCTGGATGTATGTGCTAATAGAACACCAACCAAAAATTGTTGTGCTTTAAAGCGTTTAAATCTCGTTGTACCTCGAAAAGTGGACACACGTGTTACGAATTTAATTTAGTAGCGTATGCGTTTTTTAAAATGGCAAAAATTAGTTTCCCAATACCCTTTTTTAATTAAATACACCGATTTTATAACTACTTCCCAGATTCCACCAAAGTGGGGTGCACACGTCGCTATAAAGTGCCAATTAATATCATTACTCATGAGGTATTCACTAATACTTGCAGTATTTTTTAATTGGCGCCAAGCATATGTAAAATAGGAGGCCATATCTGAATAAATATTTTGCACTATACCTCTACGAGCTGTAAATTGTTTAAAAGCAGCCAAGAAATTTAATGTGGTCAACTTTACTTTCGCGTTCATATCGGCCAACATCAGATTTTGTTCATATAGGCCAGTGGCTCCCAAACTTATTTGACGTACCGCCTTCTTTTCAGAAAAAAATTACTCAGCGCCCCCAACAAACAGATAGATATTGTAGTGGTAGCTTCTTGAGACTGATAATTACCTATAAGAGTATTTCTAGGTAGGAAATTATTTTGAAAGAGTAAATTAATTGGCAATTAAAAACTAGAAGAGGGGATTTATACATTAAAAGTACAACATAAATATTTGAGAATTGTTTAATGAATGATACTATAGATAAAGTTACTGCTACATTGTGAAAAGTTTATTCAGAAGGTTCGAGCATATAAGTTGATTTAGTTGGGATAGTTGTTTAGTAACATCAGAGCTTAGATTTTAATTTGTATTAACTGATAATCGGTATAACTAAAGTGAAAGCCCAACTCAAAAAATCATCTGAAAAAGTCAATTATGAAATGTTATAATAAAATATATCATATAGAAATTTTTTATAAATTATTATTGCTAGAGAAAATGATATTTCAAGAATAGCCAATTTTTTTCTGAATTTGTAATATGTATTTTGAGTAAAAGCAAATTTGTATAATAAAAACCCTTTATTATAATGGTATTTACTTTCTGGATGGTGTATTAAAGGATGTAATAAAGTAAAATTAAAGAAGGGAGGGTAAATTAATTTTAGTAAACAGACTGAATAAATAAAGTAACAAATGGTATAAAGATGAATAAAAACATTTAATAATGGTAAATAGTCTTCATACTGGAAAATTTTGGGTTCTTAAAGAGTTGTAGTCATTTCCCTTGGCATGCTTTCAAGGATCGATCAATTCTGGGTAGACTTCCCAAGGATTTACTTTCTCTTGGCAGAATTTGGAGATCGATAAGCTCTGGATGGACCTTCGAAGGATTTTTCTTTTCCTCTTCGCTTGATTTCAAGATCAAAAAGCTGTGGATGGACTTCCAAAGAATTTTCCTTTTCCTATGGCATGATTTCAAGATCTATAACTTTTGAAGAGTTTATTTTCACAAATGCAATAAAATTTAATAAAAACAAATAATTTGGAGTGCTAAGTAACTTTACAAAAATAACTGTACTTTTGTTAAATAAATGCTGCTGAAGTAAACTACTTACCATTCTCATTTAAAGTTAATAACCGCCTTGTTGCTATCTCATATACATAATAGCTTTCTCACCTATAAAAAAATATTTTTTAACCTGTCAAAAAGGTTTCTTCGGGAGTCTGATCGTACTTCCAGTATTTATAACGATCTACAATTTTTCTTTGCTTACTTAGCGAAGTAGGTACCGATACCAATTCGAAAAAAGTATTGTAAAATTCAAGCTTATAATATATCAGACATGATTCATTTGCGGACACGAGTTTATTATATTCATAGCAAATGATTAGCAGGTTTGTACAGCCGTTTAACATATTTACAGTAAATTGTTAAAGTCTGCAGCAAATTGTCAGAAAATTACAGCATTTCTCAAATCAAATTTGTATGAGATTTTTGCTACCCTTTCCATATTCCTTAGAAAAACTTCCAAACCAGCAGAACAGTTTTAATTTTTCAAAATAATATATAGGAAATTAGCAGTACCTGAACTTAAACCAACTTTCCGTAATTTTATAGCTAAAAATGTTCAGAATATTTCACCAAAATTACAATAAAATGTTGAACACTTAAATTGGATGTTAATTTGAATATCTTTATCTATTTTCCGTTTATCGTGCTCATATTTATTTGTTATCAGGGTTATGCCGTCATCGGTATTTGAGATAGTAGTCCAAATGTTTCTGCTGAATAGCTATTTATTTGCAAATTGTGCTTGAATATCCTCAAATTTCATAATATAGCTTGTGTGTTCCTTATAAATGGGAGGTTATTTTAATTATAGTTGCTTGAATTGCTTATCTGATGAGAATATGCTGATTGTCAGCCCTTACCAGCACAGAAGTGTTATTCGGTTAATACTTTCTGCAAGAAGTGATTTTTCTCGTAAAGCGAATTAACTGAAACGTTGTACTTGCCCAGTTTAGGAAATGTGGTAGTATGGCCTTAATTTGAGTCATTTGCCGTTTTTACTTTCCCATACCCATAGGTATAGGGAAGTCTTGGAATCATGAAAATTTTGGAAATCGAGATTTTCACAGAAATATCCGTTTTTGGCCTCCAGGAACCCAAAAAAGTGGTTTTTAAAAAATGTCTGTCTGTGTGTGGGTGTTTGGGTGGGTGACGCTCCTACAGCCGAAAGTATTGCTCCGATTTTGATGCGCTTTGGAATGCGGGGGTGTATCGAAAATTCATCGACAAAATAAGCTTTTCAAAAAAATCCGAAACCGGAAGCGGAAGTTACGCATGTTTTTTTGGTATCACTGTTTTCGTGATTAAAATTTTGAAAATTTTATAGCGGATAACGATAGAGGGTCATAAGACAAATCTGTTAGTTTTTTGCCGAACTCGCTAGGTTTAAAATGAAGGGCGCTATGATTTTTTGAAAATTTTGAGTTTAACGCCCTATTACTCAAAAACGGATGAATCGATTCAATTGATTTTTTTTTCTGAATAGTATATGAAGGCTAACATGAGGTGATATAAAACGTGTTTTGAAAAATATTAAGGGGCCTAAATTACAAATTTTCAAAATTTTGGAAATTTTCTAAAAATCATTTCTCAAAAACTGCCCACAGGAATTTGTTTAAACTTCATACACTGATAGACCCCGAAAAGGGCTATCGATCTGTTTTTTAAAGAATCTCATGAATTATCTGTGGCGCCCTCTACGAAGCTTTGAAGTTTGAAAATTTAAACCCCTTTAATTAATAAACAAAACAAGATACGTAGCTGGGGTTTTCACTGAATTGCTCAGTGCATAATGGAGCATATGAATATGCAAAAAAATATTACACTCGTGGATATATGTAAGCGCACCGGCCCCCTTCCCCCTCTATTTTTGAAAAATAATTTTTTTATTCTAACGGTTGTTATATTTTTGCGTCAAAGAATCTTTTTCCGCGAAAATAAAAAAATCGATTTTGTATGCCCTAGAAAATATAGGTAATTTCCAGGTACTTAGAAAATTTCACCTCGGTGCTACAGCCGTTTTGAGAAAAATAATACATAAACTAGCACAGTGGCGGCTTGTCCACTTGGCGCCATCTACAGAAGCTCGGTGGTCACGTTTTGAACTACACATTCTTTTATATTTACCCGCAATTTACGTGAAAGTGTAAACGCTTATCACGGTGAAGACGTGAGCCATCGAGTTGAAATTTTGATATGTTGTAAAGACTGTTGAATAAAGACGATATGAACAGTTTCCAGTATGGGAAAGTCCATGGAGGTAGTCACGTCCACTTTTTATAACTACTACGAAATATACGAAAAATGAAAACTGCGATCCAGGTTCACTATTAGTGATTTTAATTAGAGCAGTTTCTTTATTAAAAGATAATTTTAGGATAAAAAATGTGTCTATATCATTTATAATTCAGGAAATGTAATCTACATTTATAGCCTATTTAAATTTAGATTTTTGGTTGAATTATAAACTCACTAAAAAAAATAAAATTTTTAAATATTTTTATCTAGGACCACCGCTAAAAGTAGGACTTTTAGCTCTAGCTTTTTTCACTAAAAGTGACGTTTTATAATTTAGCGTGTTTAAAGAAATCAGCCCATGTGCTAAAAGTGAAGTGAGGTTATAAAACTACAATTTCGAACTGGAAGTGTGGTTGTAAAGTTATTCTAGTTACTGCTTGCGTTAGAGGTAAGTGTTTTTTAAACAATTAAAGCGTTATGTAATGAATAAAGTCAGATGTGTACTATTATAATTACCTTTGATAACTGACATTGCCAGTATTGGTTTTACAAACATTCGCCCTCGTACCAAGGCCCTCTCTTTATTATGACATAAATTCCCACTGTCATAGATGCAAACCTTTGTTAAATCGATATTTATGGTTTAATAACAGTAAAATTAAGGTCGTAGGTAAAATATTGTATGCAACGCGTACTAAAAGTCGTTTATGCACTCGACATGTTATGAAACTCGGCCTTCGGCTTCGTTTCATAATTTTTATGTTTCGTGCATAAACGTCAACTTTTAGCACTTGTTGCATAAATAGCTATTTTAAGTGATCACAATTATTTTCACTATTGTAATTGCACAAAACTCGAAATCGATTGGCGTAGAAAATGTTCGACAATTCAATCGGATAAATCCGGATGAAAACAACCAGATCAAAACCACAACATATTATGTTTACAGGGTGTTAAATTTTCGATTCGATTAAATGGAAATCTTCGTTATTATTAGAGCTAAAGGATTTGCACATTATAAGGTCAACTTTTGGAGGGCAACGGGAGTTTTTTGTTTCGTGTTTTTTTGTCCGGGGGTTCTTTGTGGGGAGGTTTTAGTCTCAGGGAGTTTTTTTCGGGGTTTTTACTTCCTTTTACAATAAAGGTAGTATTGGATTCACCCCAAAAATTCGTTTTAGAGTCCCCTGAACCCAAAAAACATATTTTTTTCATTGGTCTGTATGTGTGGCTGTGTGTGTGTCTCTCTGCCTGTGAACAGAATATCTCAAAAACGAAAAGAGGTATGGCTTTTAAACTTCAAATATAAGTGTGGTGTACTATGTAGGTGCGACAGCAAGCTTTTAAAGAAAATCGCATAACCGGAAGTAGGTGTTTACTCTAGTAATTTTTCAGTTTTTCTTGATTTTTTCAAAAGCGGCGCTAACGATTTTTTTCAATCTTTACGCTTTTATTACATTTTTAATGTGTATTGATGTGAGATAGGTGATTTTCTAGTTGAATACTTCTAAAATTTGTTTCTTTTGTTTTCTTTAATTTTTTTTTATTAACAGCTATTTTAAATAGAACACTCGGTGTACTATTACATTTTTGAATTTAGCTTAAAATTCTAGAGAAAATTTGTCTTTTCAGCTAACGCTCTAGTTTGTACCGTTTTTGTAAAATTTGTAATTTTTGAAAAATTTTCACAAATGCTTAAAATAAAAATTAAAATTTTGTCTAATTATAAGATCACTGTAAAAGGAAGTTGTGTGCTTGTATCACACCAGATTTTTTCGTCCTAAATTCAATAGTATAGCTTTTTTTTAACAAAACAATAGTGTTAAAGCAGAACTTAAATGTCAATTGTAAATGCCATTTTGTAGTTTACATTTCGTCTTCCTGGGGTTTCCAGGGGAATTTACTTCTGGGGGCATTTTTCCTTGCGGTGTTTTTTCGGGACGTTTTTAGGGGGGATTTTTCCGGCGGCTACTTTTCCATTCACGGCGTAACAACTGGCCCAGCAATTAAAAATTTCTTGGAATTCTGTTGTTGGATATTTTATTAAATTATTGACACAAGACATTAATAAAACATAAAATTGCAATTAATGTATATAATTGTTGTTGCGTGTCAAGAATCTGTACTATTAACAGGACTTATAGAAGAAGAAATTGTATTTTGGTGTCAAACGACTTACTGCGAATTTACTTTTTTATAGAAAACTTGCTAAATAAATGCTACAAACACGTTGAAAATTTGCTGTCAACAATCAACACAATTGAACTTCTATTCTGCAGATAGCTATATGATTATATAACTATCTGCAGAATAGAAGCAGCTTCTTGTGTATTAGTCTGTTTAATATAAATTTACAAAATTGAAGGCCAAGAGTGTAATTTGAGGGTTGAAACAGAAATTTACAGTTTCCAAGTCTTGGAAATAAAGGAAAATTAAACATTTATTAACTTTATAGGTTCTATAATAACATCACTGCTGGGATTATAGGGGTACATATATTAAAGAAATTCCAGGAATCGTAAATCATTAACCTTGTGGGCTTTATCAGTCCGTTTTAGAAAAGCGAGATTAAAATTACATGGAGATTCAATACTATATTGCAATCGATTACATATAAAAGAACATTATGGTGATTACACAAAAAACGGCGATGCCCATGGTTACGACACCCGCAGTCGAGGCGATATACAGGTTGCGCAGCAGAGATTAACGTCTACTAAACGAAACAATTTCGGAATAGGTTTATTTAATTCGCTCGGTAGTACTCTCAAAAATTCCTCAACAACACTGTTCAGAGTTAAGCTTAAAAAACATATTCTGGCCAGTGTTTACTATGAACTTTCCGATTTCAGATTTGTTGAAAATTAAGACTGTCTTGTTTTATTGACTATAGTATTTTGTTGTTACTGTATTTTTCTGAAAATAACTGTTTCATTTCTGTAAATGCGTTGTATTTTTTTATATTTTAACGAGAATTGTGACATATCTAAGCACCACGGTGTATATTATGATGAATAAAAATACTTCTACTACTGCTTACCCCAAGCCTAACAATATAGTTACGGCTGATGGGCCAAACAACACAATACAAATTATTTTTATGCTGAATCGGGAAAATGTACACTTTTTTTATGAAACTGCAGAACAAGTTCGACTTACTATCTACTAAAAAATATAAAATTGCCATGAATTTAAGTTACTGAAATACTAATGTGAAACTGTAAAGTGAATATGATCCTTGTTGAAAATTCTCGCTCAAATTTCTGATAATTGTTGATAATCTTTCAAGGTTTGGTCGGCACAGCACATTTACAATTTTAATTTATAGTAATCGCCGTTACACCATTGCATGTAATTAATTTTAAACTAGGAAAACGCATTTCCGGAAAAAAATCCCCAGAAAAAAGTCAACGAAAAAAATGCAACAAGAAAAAGCGCCAGTGGAAGAAATTCCACAGTAGTTCCAAAAGTAAGCTACAAAATGGCATTAACGTAGACAAGACCGTTTTACGTACGTTTTACTTCCATATAGCTACAGAAAAATTAATGACTGCAATATATAAATATATTTAACACGTTTTCAGTAAAAAATTTGCATTATCCACAAAACTTAAAGATTTTTTGATTTAAAAAGCCATTTTTTAGGTTATATTTATTAATTTTTCACGTATCCATTTAGAGTTTTTGCTTGTTACGTTTTTTAACGGTACCTACTTCGCTAAGAAAGCTAAAAAAAATTTTAAATCGTTATAAATACTTGAAGTACGATCAGACTCCAAAAAAAACCTTTTGGACGAGTTAAAAAAAAATTTTTTTTATTGGAGGGAAAGGTATTATGCATATGAGATAGCAACAATGCTGCTATTATCTTTAAATGGGAATGATAAGTAATTTACTTCAGCAGCATTTATTTAACAAAAGTACAGTTATTTTTAGAAAATTTAGCACTCCAAATTATTTGTTTTTATTAAATTTTATTATATTTGTGAAAATAAACACTTCAAAAGTTATAGATTTTGAAATCATGCCATGGGAAAGCGAAAATTATTTGGAAGTCCATCCATAGCTTATCGATCGTGAAATCGAGCGAAAGGGAAACGAAAAATCCTTCGAAAGTCCATCCAAAGCTTCTTTCTCTCTCCGTCGTAAGCTTCTTGTCAGAAGCGTCGTGTTACAAGAACTACATGTTCTGCATGTTTTTTTACAATGTTACGCCATCGACTTCTGTTTCGGGCTGTTCTTGTAGCCTGTTCGATAGTGTGGCCGGTGACCTCTTTGATCTGGTCCGTCCACCTTTTTGGTGATCGCCCCCGCGGTCTCGATCCCTGAATTCTGCCCTACCCAACTAATCCTTCGAGATTGTCTGAATTTCTTCGCTGGATATGGCCAAAGTACCTTGTAATTGTTCCATATGTGAGTTTGGATAATCTTATAGGTTCTTGGATTTCTACAATGATGGACACGATAGTTCGTCTCTCCGTCCATGATACTCTGAGTAACCTTCGCCAGCACCATAGCTCAAAGCTCGTCGGGTACCTATTTTTCGCACTATCCACCTTTCTGAATCGTAGAGTAGTATGGTTTATACTAGTGTTTTCATTGTTTTCTTAGTATTAATAGTAATATTGCTATCTGCCCATCATATAAATAAAGGAGAACGATCCAAACGTGTGTGTCCGTCACGACAATTTCAGACGCAATGTCCCCCATTTGCGTTTGCATGCATTTCGCGGTCGCCTCGATTTCGCGATCGGTGCGGAGCCTCGAGGGCCTCCTTGGAAAGGGGCGGAACAACTGGAGCCCCAAGGGCGGAGCACCGAGGGCCCCTTGGAGAGGGGCGGAGCTTCGTGAGCCCCCTTGGAAAAGAGCGGATCCCCGAGGGGCTCCTTGGAGAGGGTCGGAGCCCCCTTGGAGAGGGGCGGATCGCCAAGGGCCCCCTTGGAAAGGGGCGGAGCACCGAGTGCTTCCTTCTTTGTTCAGGTGGACGGCAGGGGGAGGCAGGGGAAGGGTGTGTAACAGAACGGAATAGCCCAACGTAACAGGCCTAAAAATGGTGATAAATTGAATAGAATAGTTTTGTAACAGTGCTTCTAGCTATTTCTATGCGTCTTCTAATTTCAGGTACAGTACCCGTCATTAGTAATCAAGGATCCCAGATATATGAATCTCAGGTTGATTTACGTTTCTTCTGTCAACTATCATTACTTTGCTTTTCTCATAGGTAATCTTCAAGCCAAGTTGACCACTTTCTGTTTCTAACTTTTCGATAAGTTGTGTTAGTTCTTCGGCATCGTTAGCAGGAATAGCCGTATCATCGGCATACCTTAGATTATTTATTTTAACTCCGTTGATTGTGAATCCTCCATTCCAGTTTTCCAAGATCCTTCTCATTATGAATTAGCTGTAAATATTGAATAGAATTGGTGATACGGTGCAGCCCTGTCTGGTTCCTTTTTCTATTTTACATGGACTTGATACCTGGTTATCCAGTTTAATTACTGCATTATTTTGTCCATATAGTCCTTTTATTAGACATATCAGGTGTTTTGGGACGCCAATCTCTGACAATATAGTCCACAGTTTCTGCCATTTAATGCTGTCGAAAGCTTTGGTGAAGTCGACAATGTAGATGTAGTACACAGGGGTATTAAATTCTTTTGCATTTTCGGTAATTAAGCGTAAGTTAAAGATCTGTTCGGTACCTCTTCCTTCTCTGAATCCAGCTTGCTCTGTAGCTATTTGCCAATTTAGGTGGTATGTTTTAAGGCGTTGATTGATAATGTGTAGGAGTATTTTTCTGACATGATCAAGTGCGATTAGTCGGGAAAAATGCAGAATCCGGGGTCAATTCTCCTCCTATTGTTAATATTAATTATTATTAACCATGTTACTCTAGTAACCATAACTAAATTTACAAGGGCCAGCTAATAAAAGAAGGCGAATGTGCCCCGGATTCTGCATTTTAGCTGGTTAGTCTATAGTTGCTGCAGATGTCTTTCGGCCCTTTCTTATGTAGGGGAAGTAAGATGAATGTTGTCCATTCCTGTGGTCATACTCCAGAGTCCCAGATTTTTTGATATAAATTTGGAAGATTTTGATTCCGTTTTCTTCCATGGCTTTTTCCTTTCAGTTTCTTTATAGCAGCTTCAATTTCCTCTTTTAAGATGTATGGTTCATTGACATCATTTCTGTCATGTTGATGTTTTCCCCTATCTCAATCACATTATTTTTGAACAGTTTTTTCCAGTATTTTTTCCTTCTTTCTAGAATATCAGATATGTCTGTGATTTTTTAATTTTCCTCATTCCTTATGCTCCATGTCCTTGGTTCAAAATTGCGAGTTAAATTTTTAACTGCCATAAAGAGCCCTGTAGTGTGATTGAGCTTATCGATCTCGAAATTCTGCCAAGAGAAAGTAAATCCTTGGGAAGTCCATCTAGGCCAGTCGATAAGTCGTTTAAAATGGCTGTTAGCGGGAGCAATTCCGGACAAGCTGGAATTAATTTTAATTTGTTTGATTTTGTGTTAGGAAATGACTCTTAAAATTGCACCCCTTAGAAATCCCGGATTTGGCCGCCATCTTGGAGAAAGGGTAAAAAGTTTATATATTTTTTATTATTTGTTAATATCTCGGTTATTATCAACTTTAGAGTGAAATACATCGTTACCAAATTATCTACCAAAAATTATCTATGCATTTTTCTCGTGCGACTACCGGTTTCGAGGTTATTTTAAGGGCATTTGCTAATTTTCTTATTGCAGGCATTCTTGAAATCATGCACATGCTTTTATAGATTGTCAATGTAGTTTCTATGGCAATCAAACATATAAGGCCAGTACAAGTAACTCTGGTAAAATTAGAAAAAGCCCATCTAGAAGATCTAAGAAACAGAAGATTACTTTAAAATACGAACTGGCTCCTTATCCCCTTTCACACTTCGATTAGACAGGAATTCGTAAAACTACAAAATCAGCCCTATATCATGCGTTTCTACCGATTGAAAACCAATTAGACTCTGAAAGTACTCTTCATGTGATAGACGGGGAATTTCTACTCCACAAAATTGTCTAGCATCAACAAGAATCTTATTGTGTGATTTTGGATAAATACGTCGAGTATGTAACAAAACATTACTCAACGAATGCAATAATAGTTTTCGATGGATACCCAGAGGATGCTGCACCAAAAAGCGCCAAAACAGCTAAGCGACTTCGCCGATTGAAGATTGGTTCATAAGCGGAAATACATTTTTATTAAAAAATAATAGCAAACACATATATCACAGGAAAAATTCTTGTCAAATAAGAGAAATAAATGTCGCATCATCTCAATGATGTGCAAACTATTAACGAACGAAGGTTTCAAAAGCAAGCAGGCGGCCGAAGATGCTGATACCTTCATTGTCAACACTGCAATTGAAGAATCAAACCACTACTGTTGGAGACACTAACACCCGTATTCATAGTCGTTCGTCAGCGACTCGCCGGCGACTCGCTGGTTTTTTCCTACGCGCCGTATGAGAATTAACATTGCATAGTCGCTCGCGCATGCAGCGCGTCGGCACCGCTCCGCCGAAAACCATAGTAACTCGCACCTTTGTTTTACCGGCGAGCGACTATGCAGTGTTAATTCTCGTACGGCGCGTAGGAAAAACCCAGCGTTTCGCCGGCGAGTCGCTGGCGAACGACTATGAATACGGGTGTAAGAGTTATTTGTAACAGCGGCAACGACGCATTTTTCTGTTTAGAAGCAAGTAGCTGTAGAGAAAAAATTGTAATGACGTTGTTCAGAAGTTACGCATTTATTATTCAGATTTTGAAGGTGTTATTAAAAGCCTGTGAAAAAAATAAGTGTATTCTTTCTGGACCTCCATGACTGCGTGTGAGTAAATAAAGTCGAGGCTGCGGGGTGGCGGCTAGCTGCTCTTAAGTGCGACAACTACACATCGGTAAGCATATATTGAAACACAGGACGCTAGGAGCATAGGACCATATACTGCAACCTGATTGGTTGCCTGCGAGCGACCGAAACGTTAGAAGGACATGACACATGCCCACATGCCGGCGTGCAAACCACATCAGCTAGCGGTGGTGTATGCTGTGTATGTTTATGGTTCATTTCCCGTGTTTAGTAGTTTTCATTTTAAAACGCTTTCAGCCTTTCAATATAATCGTGAAATAATGAATTCGGAGGACGTTTTACGTTTTACGCGAACAGGTGGATATCAATGTGAAATAGAAGAAGCCGACCAAAAATGTTTTATTTTACATATAAATGTTACTAACAGCGACCAAGCCTATGCTTATTTAAAATTGTTCGAGGCTCATACTTCAACTAACCCCGTGTACTTTTAGATATTTGAAATCAGCGCGAAAAATGCTTTGTGACAGCATGCTTAAATTAAAATTTTGAAACGTCTTATTTAAAAAAAGAATTACCTAAAGTAGGCCGTGACTTACGAAAACGACCTAGCGCACTAAAGGTACTAAAACAATATTGAAAACTAGGTTTTTTAAAAAGAACAATCTGAGTGTCATTAAACAGTTGAAAACTACAATAAAAGGGCTTTTCAACGATGTACAATATTCGCTATTTCGTTTAAAAGTAGCTTTTAAAATGTCAAAAATACGTAAAACAATTTAAGAAAATTATAATTTCATTCTAAAAAAACATGGTTTTCAATTATTGTTGTTCGATTGGTGCGATAATTTGGTAAGGAGAAACTTTTAGAGCCAAGTGGAATATGTTTTGCATTTCTTACTTAATCGTAAGTGATTTTTCGTAAGTCATGACCTACTTTAGGTAGATATTTTTATTTTTTTTTTACAAAATAATGAGTTTTAAAATTTTAGTTTAAGCATGCTATAATAAAGCACTTTTAGCGCTGATTTCAAATATTTAAAAATATACGGCGTGTTTCATTTAAAAAACCAAAGTCGTGTATCACTACATAAAAATAGGAGGCGATGGTTTAAATTGGTTTGCGACAATTTGTAGGCTCTTTACTGATATTAAAAATTAAAGTGTTTTTCGATATCTCTATTATTAACGAAGTTACGGGCTGTCTAGCGATCTACAAACACGCTGTATATACGGGTGCCCGGATTTCATAGGGACAACATGGGTAACTTTTGTAGTTGAAGAGATAGAGAGATGGTAAAATTAGCAAAAAGGTGCAGGTTTGAGAGCTCATTAAGAATCCATCTTTAAATTTTACTTGTCATGACCCACTTGTCTAAAATTTAAAAAAAAAAACAAAATCACATTTCTTTTATATGCCGTAACTTTTTTGTTACTTAAGATATTGATATGCGATTTGAACTAGTTTGCATGGTAATTTAAATACTTTTATTGACACTTAATAAAACCAATTTTATTTGTGTAAATTTTTAGTAATCTAACGTATCCTCAAAATTTTAAATTGGTACCGTGCAATTTTTTGTCCCTTTTAAGAGAGGATTTTTTTCTGAATGCAATGATGTATTACATGATATGGAAACTTTTTCAAAATTTTGAAAAACTGAGCTTATTCTTTTTACAGGCAGAAATCACTAGTGCTAAGATCACAATAACTTTGTTGTTTGTTTATCACGTTATCTGTGAAATTATGTTTCGAAACAAAAAGCAGGCTTATCATCATACGTACCTGTCAGTAGTGTGAGTGTTATTACTTCAACTTATAATGGAAAATTTTGAAAATATGATGTATTTTGTGCTTATATCAAGTGCTACAAGAACGTAGAACTTACACGTCAAACATACGGAACACACTGACACTACTGGAAGGCACGTATGATGATGAGCTTGCTTTTTGTTTCAAAACATAATTTCACAGATGACGTAATAAATAAAAAACAAAATTATTGTGATCATGGCACTAGTGATTTCTGCCTGTAAAAAGAATAAGCTCAGTTTTTCAAAGTTTGCATATCATGTAATACATTATTGCATTCAGAAAAAATCCTCTCTTAAAAGGGCCAAAAATATTGCACGGTACCAATTTAAAATTTTTAGGTTAGGTTAGATTACTAAAAAGTTGCACAAATAAATGGTTTTATTAAGTGCCAATAAATGTATTTAAATTACCATGCAAATTAGTTCAAATCGCATCTCAATATCTTAAGTAACAAAAAAGTTACGGCATATAAAAGAAATTAGAAGATTTGTTTTTTTTTTTAATTTTATGCGTTTAAAAGTGGGCCATGACAAGTAAAATTTGAAGATGGATTCTTAATGAGCTCTCAAACCTGCACCTTCCTGCTAATTTAACCATCTCTCTATCTCTTCAGATACAAAAGTTACCCATGTTGTCCCAACGAAATTCGGGCACCCTGTATAACAGAGAAGCACCGAAAAAATATGATTTAGATTATTTTAGGTACGTTGATTAATATTTCCAACAACCAATGTGTCCCAAGTAAAAATCCCAAAATAATGTTCCGTGTATACTTATGGCTTTGATACAAACTAATTAACGTCTACGTTATACCCCAGACCTGCATATTTGTCGGCTCACAAATTCTAAACAGCATTTTTTAATTTTTATTATTCGATAACTTTAGTGACAGTGCAACAATTATCGCAATTTTCAAATCGTAAAAAGGCGCCAAGGTAGCACCTCCCGCTTAGGTTTCAGCGCACCAATCAGGCTGCAACATATGGTCCCATGCTCCTAGCGTCCTGTGTTTCAAAATATGCCATCGGTAATTATAATTGGGGAAGACACTGATTTATTGGTAATTCTTACCGCCTTGAATGAGGCTCGCCCTAACATTTATTTTCTGAAGCCAGGGAAGGGAAAGACACGTAGCCGGATGTATGCACCCTATAATATAAATTTGGATTCTTCAATTAGGGCAACATTTTATTTCAACACATTTAGTGGCTGTGATACTGTTTCCACATTATATAGGCAGAAAGAGAAAGACTTACAGAAGGCTGTTCAAATGTTTAAAGACCCAAACGCGTCCCAAAAAGAAATAGATAAAGTGGGATGGGATGGTATGGAAACGAAAAATCAGCTTTGAATTGGAGATGGATAAATTCGAAGAATGGGTTAATACCTATTCCCACTGTACACAACGCAGCTCCCCAAGAATTACTGAAACTCATTTCTTGTAAATGCGCCAAACGTTATAAAGTAGCTTGTAGCTGTCGCAAAGCAGGTTTGCATTCCTCAGTAATGTGTGGTTTCTGTCAAAGCAAATCTTGTTAAAATACTGTGGACGTGGTCGAATTAGACGACGATTACTTGCATATCCATATAGAACAATCAATAGAACCAAACCCGGAATATGAGACAGATGTTGAAAGTCAGGGTGATACTGAGAATTATATTGAACAACTTCCAACATCAAAAAGGCAAAAAAATTGATGAGACGTCAACTTCCAAAGAAACTTGAAGTTAGCAAAGTTTACAAGTGGATTAGGCCTATTGGTAATACCACTTAAAAAACGCGCGGGTACTCTACCTTTAAGTAATGTGGAAGTGAGTACAAAGTAAGCGACATAATTTCTTTACATGAGTAATAGAAATCGTATATAGTACGAAAAAGGAATTTTTATCGCATCGAACTTCAATAATAAAAAAAGCAAATGCTCGAAAAAAATAATATATTTCGAGGCCTATAAATTCGAAACAAGCGAATGTATGACAAAAATGCATGGAAAATTTTTTTAGAGAATTTACTCCTCTTTAATTCTGATAACTACGTATTTTGCTCAAAAATTGATACTAATCGAGATATTCACTAATACTAGAAAAAATATAAAAATGTTGACCTTTTTTTAAGCATGGCGGTTAAATACGGCCTGTCAAGGGGTGCAAAATTAATATATAGTCCCAACAGAATAGATTACAATTGATTCCAGCTTGTCCACAATTGCTCCCGCTATTAATGTATTTGTAGACTGGCCTAATCCAGAATTGATCGATTTTGAAAGCACGCCAAGGAAAATGACTACCCTTTAAAGACCCAATATTTTCCAGTATGACCTTTAACCACCCCCCACCTCCCCGAAAAATTGACAACGTCAATCTGGTCGCATTTCCTACTTACTTCCGTCATTTATATTTTATAAATTCTACAGATAAAATACACACAAACAGGGAATTCAATTGCCTGAAGTATTTACGCACTAAATATGTATATATACCAGCGGTTTTTTTCGAGGGCTTTTTTCCCGCAGGCTTTTTTTTTCGCCGACTTTTTTTCTTCGGCTTTTTTCCCGGATTTTTATACCCCGGTTTTTCCACTGCGTTTTATTCGGCCACCCGATTGACTAGATGTGCCGATGGGAGTACTGAACAGACATAATAAGAAATAAGATATTGCGCGTCCGGCGCTGGCGGTCGGTTTACGTTACCGTAGCGGTAGAAGTTGCTCCTCGGCTAGTATCGGTATTCCTTACGGTTACCGCCTGCATTGGCATATGATCAAGTTGGCCGATATGAACACCCAAAATTGACCAATATGATCGTTGGCCGATATGAACGTTGGCCGATATGATATGGACCCGCAAAACACAGATAAACATATACGTGGTACGCTTCTTTTTGTTTTGATAATAATTATTGGTCAAGCATAATCAATGCCGCAGTAAATAAAAAGAAATGCAGCCGCAACTCTTTCTACTGGTAAATTGCTCGGTATAGGATTGAGCCCACCAGGTTTTGCACGGAAGCATTTCGTGAATGTTTTAAGAATATTCTTGATTTGCTTTCATGTTGACAATGGCCAATAATCTTCTCTTATTGCAGCTAATGGTCCAGCATGTAAATGTCTTTCGCGTCTTAATTTAATAATTAATTCTGTTACATACTTCTTAGGGAACACAACAGAAAATCGACAATTGTAAAGCAGATCTGAATTTTTTCATCAATCTCCTGCACTGATTAAACCAAGGTCATGAATATAATAATTTCAATGTTATCTTTTATCGAAGATTGCATGTGAAATTCTGTAAATCGGCCCGAAATTTTAACTTCCATACAATTTTTAATTTTAAATTTACTGCATTTTGTAACTCGCTTAAGGATAACCTTTTAACAAATACCTCATTTTAAAAAAAAACAATTATAAGCGAAACGTGTGCATTATGCAAGTATTCTTTGCAATTTTTTAAACGATTAAAATTCATTTATCTATCGAACATCAGCTTCGATCACAGCAATTAGTGACATTTAACTTAATACTGATACTTCTAGTAATCGCCTAACACTTTGTTGTGCCCAATGAAATTATGAATGACGATTTAGCAATATATTAGGCATAACACCGTGTATTACGATTAGAGACCTGCGCGGGTCCAATATTTAGGACCCGCACCCGACCCGCAAACCGCAAATTTCACATTTTTTTTACCCGCACCCGACCCGCGACCCGCCGTTTGAAACCCGCACCCGACCCGCGACCCGCAAGTTTTGCACTTTTAAGCCGCACTTGGCCCCAAATTCGAATATTAGACCAGCACGTACCAGCAACTTGCTTCAGATAGAATGCCCATACACAATAAAGAAAGTTACTTTCACACTTCATTATTATTAGGTATAATTTTTTTATACGCAAACAAAATTTATGTTGAAGAAATGAAGCTGTACCCGCCACCCGACCCGTGACCCGCAGTTTCAAATCCGCACCCGACCCGCTACCCGCAATATTGATATAAATCCTACCCGCAACCCGACCCGCAATGCGGGTAACCCGCTGGTACCCGCGGGTACCCGACCCGATGCAGAACTCTAATTACGATATCTGCGGGAGTGTTGAAAGTCCTATAACTCCACCTTTGTTGCAAGGAATGTTTAAAATATATTTTAGAGTGGCTGAGTGCTTTATTCGTAAGCGTGCTGTGACGAATCACAAAACCTGTACAGTTCTAACCTGTTGCAATTCGAAAATACAACTAGTGTTTTGTTTCTTGATTTGTATCAAAGTATATGTTTGCCTCCCCTTTTCTCAGTTCAGGGACCGGTAATGTTGATATCAAAGTTTGATTATTAGAAATCATTTCTGTATTTGACTGGATAGCAATAGTGTTAACTCATCGCAAATGTTTAGAACTTCCGATATTGTATTTGCATCCGATAGAACGTGTTACATACATACACTAAGCGTTACAGAAAGATATGCACTGA
>CALNHX010008199.1:0-30000 GCA_940337035.1 Agriotes lineatus
GGTGACCTTTGGTGACCTTTGGGGTGACCTTTGGTGACCTTTGGGGTGACCTTTGGTGACCTTTGGTGACCTTTGCTGACCTTTGGTGACCTTTGCTGACCTTTGGGGTGACCTTTGGTGACCTTTGGGGTGACCTTTGGTGACCTTTGGGGTGACCTTTGGTGACCTTTGGGGTGACCTTTGGTGACCTTTGGTGACCATTGGTGACCTTTGGTGACCATTGGTGACCTTTGGTGACCTTTGGGGTGACCTTTGGTGACCTTTGGGGTGATCTTTGGTGACCTTTGGGGTGACCTTTGGTGACCTTTGGGGTGACCTTTGGTGACCTTTGGTGACCTTTGGGGTGACCTTTGGTGACCTTTGGGGTGACCTTTGGTGACCTTTGGGGTGACCTTTGGTGACCTTTGGTGACCTTTGGTGACCTTTGGTGATTTTTGGTGACCTTTGGGGTGACCTTTGGTGACCTTTGGGGTGACCTTTGGTGTCCTTTGGGGTGACCTTTGGTGACCTTTGGTGACCTTTGGTGACCTTTGGTGACCTTTGGGGTGACCTTTGGTGACCTTTGGGGTGACCTTTGGAGACCTTTGGTGACCTTTGGTGACCTTTGGTGACCTTTGGTGACCTTTGGTGACCTTTGGGGTGACCTTTGGTGAGCTTTGGGGTGACCTTTGGTGACCTTTGGTGACCTTTGGTGACCTTTGGTGACCTTTGGGGTGCCCTTTGGTGACCTTTGGGATGACCTTTGGTGACCTTTGGTGACCTTTGGTGACCATTGGTGACCTTTGGTGACCATTGGTGACCTTTGGTGACCTTTGGGGTGACCTTTGGTGACCTTTGGTGACCTTTGGGGTGACCTTTGGTGACCTTTGGTGACCTTTGGTGACCTTTAGTGACCTTTAGGGTGACCTTTGGTGACCTTTGGTGACCTTTGGGGTGACCTTTGGTGACCTTTGGGGTGACCTTTGGTGACCTTTGGTGACCTTTGGTGACCTTTGGTGACCTTTGGTGACCTTTGGGGTGACCTTTGGTGACCTTTGGGGTGACCTTTGGTGACCTTTGGTGACCTTTGGTGACCTTTGGTGACCTTTGGGGTGACCTTTGGTGACTTTTAGGGTGACCTTTGGTGACCTTTGCGGTGACCTTTGGTGACCTTTGGGGTGACCTTTGGTGACCTTTGGTTACCTTTGGGGTGACCTTTGGTGACCTTTGGGGTGACCTTTGGTGACCTTTGGGGTAACCTTTGGTGACCTTTGGTGATTTTTGGTGACCTTTGGTGACCTTTGGGGGGACCTTTGGTGACCTTTGGGGTGACCTTTGGTGACCTTTGGTAACCTTTGATGACCTTTGGTGACCTTTGGGGTGACCTTTGGTGACCTTTGGGGTGACCTTTGGTGACCTTTGGGGTGACCTTTGGTGACCTTTGGGGTGACCTTTGGTGACCTTTGGTGACCTTTGGTGACCTTTGGTGACCTTTGGTGACCTTTGGTGACCTTTGGTGACCTTTGGGGTGACCTTTGGTGACCTTTGGGGTGACCTTTGGTGACCTTTGGGGTGACCTCTGGTGACCTTTGGTGACCTTTGGTGACCTTTGGTGACCTTTGGGGTGACCTTTGGTGACCTTTGGGGTGACCTTTGGTGACCTTTGGTGACCTTTGGTGACCTTTGGTGACCTTTGGTGACCTTTGGTGACCTTTGGGGTGACCTTTGGTGACCTTTGGGGTGACCTTTGGTGACCTTTGGGGTGACCTTTGGTGACCTTTGGTGACCTTTGGGGTGACCTTTGGTGACCTTTGGGGTGACCTTTGGTGACCTTTGGGGTGACCTTTGGTGACCTTTGGGGTGACCTTTGGTGACCTTTGGTGACCTTTGGTGACCTTTGGTGACCTTTGGTGACCTTTGGTGACCTTTGGTGACCTTTGGGGTGACCTTTGGTGACCTTTGGTGACCTTTGGGGTGACCTTTGGTGACCTTTGGGGTGACCTTTGGTGACCTTTGGTGACCTTTGGTGACCTTTGGTGACCTTTGGGGTGACCTTTGGTGACCTTTGGTGTCCTTTGGTGACCTTTGGTGACCTTTGGTGACCTTTGGTGACCTTTGGTGACCTTTAGGGTGACCTTTGGTGACCTTTGGGGTGACCTTTGGTGACCTTTGGTTACCTTTGGGGTGACCTTTGGTGACCTTTGGGGTGACCTTTGGTGACCTTTGGGGTGACCTTTGGTGACCTTTGGTGATTTTTGGTGACCTTTGGTGACCTTTGGGGTGACCTTTGGTGAGCTTTGGGGTGACCTTTGGTGACCTTTGGTGACCTTTGGTGACCTTTGGTGACCTTTGGGGTGACCTTTGGTGACCTTTGGGGTTACCTTTGGTGACCTTTGGGGTGACCTTTGGTGACCTTTGGGGTGACCTTTGGTGACCTTTGGTGACCTTTGGTGACCTTTGGTGACCTTTGGTGACCTTTGGGGTGACCTTTGGTGACCTTTGGGGTGACCTTTGGTGACCTTTGGGGTGACATTTGGTGACCTTTGGTGACCTTTGGTGACCTTTGGTGACCTTTGGGGTGACCTTTGGTGACCTTTGGGGTGACCTTTGGAGACCTTTGGTGACCTTTGGTGACCTTTGGTGACCTTTGGTGACCTTTGGTGACCTTTGGGGTGACCTTTGGTGAGCTTTGGGGTGACCTTTGGTGACCTTTGGTGACCTTTGGTGACCTTTGGTGACCTTTGGGGTGACCTTTGGTGACCTTTGGGGTGACCTTTGGTGACCTTTGGGGTGACCTTTGGTGACCTTTGGTGACCTTTGGTGACCTTTGGTGACCTTTGGGGTGACCTTTGGTGACCTTTGGGGTGACCTTTGGTGACCTTTGGTGACCTTTAGTGACCTTTGGTGACCTTTGGTGACCTTTGGTGACCTTTGGGGTGACCTTTGGTGACCTTTGGGGTGACCTTTGGTGACCTTTGAGGTGACCTTTGGTGACCTTTGGTGACCTTTGGTGACCTTTGGTGACCTTTGGGGTGACCTTTGGTGACCTTTGGTGTGACCTTTGGTGACCTTTGGTGACCTTTGGTGACCTTTGGTGACCTTTGGTGACCTTTGGTGACCTTTGGTGGCCTTTGGGGTGACCTTTGGTGACCTTTGGGGTGACCTTTGGTGACCTTTGGTGACCTTTGGTGACCTTTGGTGACCTTTGGGGTGACCTTTGGTGACCTTTGGTGACCTTTGGGGTGACCTTTGGTGACCTTTGGTGACCTTTGGTGACCTTTAGTGACCTTTAGGGTGACCTTTGGTGACCTTTGGTAACCTTTGGGGTGACCTTTGGTGACCTTTGGGGTGACCTTTGGTGACCTTTGGTGACCTTTGGTGACCTTTGGTGACCTTTGGTGACCTTTGGGGTGACCTTTGGTGACCTTTGGGGTGACCTTTGGTGACCTTTGGTGACCTTTGGTGACCTTTGGTGACCTTTGGGGTGACCTTTGGTGACTTTTAGGGTGACCTTTGGTGACCTTTGCGGTGACCTTTGGTGACCTTTGGTGACCTTTGGTGACCTTTGGGGTGACCTTTGGTGACCTTTGGTGACCTTTGGGGTGACCTTTGGTGACCTTTGGTGACCTTTGGTGACCTTTGGTGACCTTTGGGGTGCCCTTTGGTGAACTTTGGGATGACCTTTGGTGACCTTTGGTGACCTTTGGTGACCTTTGGTGACCTTTGGGGTGACCTTTGGTGACCTTTGGTGACCTTTGGGGTGACCTTTGGTGACCTTTGGTGACCTTTGGTGACCTTTGGGGTGACCTTTGGTGACCTATGGGGTAACCTTTGGTGACCTTTGGGGTGACCTTTGGTGACCTTTGGTTTCCTTTGGTGAACTTTGGTGACCTTTGGGGTGACCTTTGGTGACCTTTGGGGTGACCTTTGGTGACCTTTGGTGACCTTTGGTGATCTTTGGTGACCTTTGGTGACCTTTGGGGTGACCTTTGGTGACCTTTGGGGTGACCTTTGGTGACCTTTGGTGACCTTTGGTGACCTTTGGTGACCTTTGGGGTGACCTTTGGTGACCTATGGGGTAACCTTTGGTGACCTTTGGGGTGACCTTTGGTGACCTTTGGTTTCCTTTGGTGACCTTTGGTGACCTTTGGGGTGACCTTTGGTGACCTTTGGGGTGACCTTTGGTGACCTTTGGGGTGACCTTTGGTGACCTTTGGTGACCTTTGGTGACCTTTGGTGACCTTTGGGGTGACCTTTGGTGACCTTTGGGGTGACCTTTGGTGACCTTTGGGGTGACCTTTGGTGACCTTTGGTGACCTTTGCTGACCTTTGGTGACCTTTGCTGACCTTTGGGGTGACCTTTGGTGACCTTTGGGGTGACCTTTGGTGACCTTTGGGGTGACCTTTGGTGACCTTTGGGGTGACCTTTGGTGACCTTTGGTGACCATTGGTGACCTTTGGTGACCATTGGTGACCTTTGGTGACCTTTGGGGTGACCTTTGGTGACCTTTGGGGTGATCTTTGGTGACCTTTGGGGTGACCTTTGGTGACCTTTGGGGTGACCTTTGGTGACCTTTGGTGACCTTTGGTGACCTTTGGTGACCTTTGGTGACCTTTGGTGACCTTTGGTGACCTTTGGTGACATTTGGGGTGACCTTTGGTGACCTTTGGTGACCTTTGGGGTGACCTTTGGTGACCTTTGGGGTGACCTTTGGTGACCTTTGGTGACCTTTGGTGACCTTTGGTGACCTTTGGGGTGACCTTTGGTGACCTTTGGTGTCCTTTGGTGACCTTTGGTGACCTTTGGTGACCTTTGGTGACCTTTGGGGTGACCTTTGGTGACCTTTGGGGTGACCTTTGGTGACCTTTGGGGTGACCTTTGGTGACCTTTGGTGACCTTTGGTGACCTTTGGTGACCTTTGGTGACCTTTGGGGTGACCTTTGGTGACCTTTGGGGTGACCTTTGGTGACCTTTGGGGTGACCTTTGGTGACCTTTGGTGACCTTTGGTGACCTTTGGTGACCTTTGGGGTGACCTTTGGTGACCTTTGGTGTGACCTTTGGTAACCTTTGGTGACCTTTGGTGACCTTTGGTGACCTTTGGTGACCCTTGGTGACCTTTGGTGACCTTTGGTGACCTTTGGTGACCTTTGGGGTGACCATTGGTGACCTTTGGGGTGACCTTTGGTGACCTTTGGTGACCTTTGGTGACCTTTGGGGTGACCTTTGGTGACCTTTGGTGACCTTTGGGGTGACCTTTGGTGACCTTTGGGGTGACCTTTGGTGACCTTTGGTGACCTTTGGTGACCTTTGGTGACCTTTGGGGTGACCTTTGGTGACCTTTGGTGTCCTTTGGTGACCTTTGGTGACCTTTGGTGACCTTTGGTGACCTTTGGTGACCTTTAGGGTGACCTTTGGTGACCTTTGGGGTGACCTTTGGTGACCTTTGGTTACCTTTGGGGTGACCTTTGGTGACCTTTGGGGTGACCTTTGGTGACCTTTGGGGTGACCTTTGGTGACCTTTGGTGATTTTTGGTGACCTTTGGTGACCTTTGGGGTGACCTTTGGTGACCTTTGGGGTGACCTTTGGTGACCTTTGGGGTGACCTTTGGTGACCTTTGGTGACCTTTGGTGACCTTTGGTGACCTTTGCGGTGACGTTTGGTGACCTTTGGGGTGACCTTTGGTGACCTTTGGGGTGACCTTTGGTGACCTTTGGTGACCTTTGGTGACCTTTGGTGACCTTTGGTGACCTTTGGGGTGACCTTTGGTGACCTTTGGGGTGACCTTTGGTGACCTTTGGTGACCTTTGGTGACCTTTGGTGACCTTTGGGGTGACCTTTGGTGACTTTTGGGGTGACCTTTGGTGACCTTTGGTGACCTTTGGTGACCTTTGGTGACCTTTGGTGACGTTTGGGGTGACCTTTGGTGACCTTTGGTGACGTTTGGGGTGACCTTTGGGGTGACCTTTGGTGACCTTAGGTGACCTTTGGTGACCTTTGGTGACCTTTGGGGTGACCTTTGGTGACCTTTGGGGTAACCTTTGGTGACCTTTGGGGTGACCTTTGGTGACCTTTTGGGTGACCTTTGGTGACCTTTGGGGTAACCTTTGGTGACCTTTGGTGACCTTTGGGGTGACCTTTGGTGAACTTTGGTGACCTTTGGGGTGACCTTTGGTGACCTTTGTTGACGTTTGGTGACCTTTGGTGACCTTTGGGGTAACCTTTGGTGACCTTTGGTGACCTTTGGGGTGACCTTTGGTGAACTTTGGTGACCTTTGGGGTGACCTTTGGTGACCTTTGGGGTGACCTTTGGTGACCTTTGGTGACCTTTGGTGACCTTTGGTGACCTTTGGTGACCTTTGGTGACCTTTGGTGACCTTTGGGGTGACCTTTGGTGACTTTTGGTGACCTTTGGGGTGACCTTTGGTGACCTTTGGGGTGACCTTTGGTGACCTTTGGTGACCTTTGGTGACCTTTGGTGACCTTTGGGGTGACCTTTGGTGACCTTTGGTGTCCTTTGGTGACCTTTGGTGACCTTTGGTGACCTTTGGTGACCTTTGGTGACCTTTAGGGTGACCTTTGGTGACCTTTGGGGTGACCTTTGGTGACCTTTGGTTACCTTTGGGGTGACCTTTGGTGACCTTTGGGGTGACCTTTGGTGACCTTTGGGGTGACCTTTGGTGACCTTTGGTGATTTTTGGTGACCTTTGGTGACCTTTGGGGGGACCTTTGGTGACCTTTGGGGTGACCTTTGGTGACCTTTGGTAACCTTTGATGACCTTTGGTGACCTTTGGGGTGACCTTTGGTGACCTTTGGGGTGACCTTTGGTGACCTTTGGGGTGACCTTTGGTGACCTTTGGGGTGACCTTTGGTGACCTTTGGTGACCTTTGGTGACCTTTGGTGACCTTTGGTGACCTTTGGTGACCTTTGGGGTGACCTTTGGTGACCTTTGGGGTGACCTTTGGTGACCTTTGGGGTGACCTCTGGTGACCTTTGGTGACCTTTGGTGACCTTTGGTGACCTTTGGGGTGACCTTTGGTGACCTTTGGGGTGACCTTTGGTGACCTTTGGTGACCTTTGGTGACCTTTGGTGACCTTTGGTGACCTTTGGTGACCTTTGGGGTGACCTTTGGTGACCTTTGGGGTGACCTTTGGTGACCTTTGGGGTGACCTTTGGTGACCTTTGGTGACCTTTGGGGTGACCTTTGGTGACCTTTGGGGTGACCTTTGGTGACCTTTGGGGTGACCTTTGGTGACCTTTGGGGTGACCTTTGGTGACCTTTGGTGACCTTTGGTGACCTTTGGTGACCTTTGGTGACCTTTGGTGACCTTTGGGGTGACCTTTGGTGACCTTTGGTGACCTTTGGGGTGACCTTTGGTGACCTTTGGGGTGACCTTTGGTGACCTTTGGTGACCTTTGGTGACCTTTGGTGACCTTTGGGGTGACCTTTGGTGACCTTTGGTGTCCTTTGGTGACCTTTGGTGACCTTTGGTGACCTTTGGTGACCTTTGGTGACCTTTAGGGTGACCTTTGGTGACCTTTGGGGTGACCTTTGGTGACCTTTGGTTACCTTTGGGGTGACCTTTGGTGACCTTTGGGGTGACCTTTGGTGACCTTTGGGGTGACCTTTGGTGACCTTTGGTGATTTTTGATGACCTTTGGTGACCTTTGGGGTGACCTTTGGTGAGCTTTGGGGTGACCTTTGGTGACCTTTGGTGACCTTTGGTGACCTTTGGTGACCTTTGGGGTGACCTTTGGTGACCTTTGGGGTTACCTTTGGTGACCTTTGGGGTGACCTTTGGTGACCTTTGGGGTGACCTTTGGTGACCTTTGGTGACCTTTGGTGACCTTTGGTGACCTTTGGGGTGACCTTTGGTGACCTTTGGGGTGACCTTTGGTGACCTTTGGGGTGACCTTTGGTGACCTTTGGTGACCTTTGGTGACCTTTGGTGACCTTTGGGGTGACCTTTGGTGACCTTTGGGGTGACCTTTGGAGACCTTTGGTGACCTTTGGTGACCTTTGGTGACCTTTGGTGACCTTTGGTGACCTTTGGGGTGACCTTTGGTGAGCTTTGGGGTGACCTTTGGTGACCTTTGGTGACCTTTGGTGACCTTTGGTGACCTTTGGGGTGACCTTTGGTGACCTTTGGGGTGACCTTTGGTGACCTTTGGGGTGACCTTTGGTGACCTTTGGTGACCTTTGGTGACCTTTGGTGACCTTTGGGGTGACCTTTGGTGACCTTTGGGGTGACCTTTGGTGACCTTTGGTGACCTTTAGTGACCTTTGGTGACCTTTGGTGACCTTTGGTGACCTTTGGGGTGACCTTTGGTGACCTTTGGGGTGACCTTTGGTGACCTTTGAGGTGACCTTTGGTGACCTTTGGTGACCTTTGGTGACCTTTGGTGACCTTTGGGGTGACCTTTGGTGACCTTTGGTGTGACCTTTGGTGACCTTTGGTGACCTTTGGTGACCTTTGGTGACCTTTGGTGACCTTTGGTGACCTTTGGTGGCCTTTGGGGTGACCTTTGGTGACCTTTGGGGTGACCTTTGGTGACCTTTGGTGACCTTTGGTGACCTTTGGTGACCTTTGGGGTGACCTTTGGTGACCTTTGGTGACCTTTGGGGTGACCTTTGGTGACCTTTGGTGACCTTTGGTGACCTTTAGTGACCTTTAGGGTGACCTTTGGTGACCTTTGGTAACCTTTGGGGTGACCTTTGGTGACCTTTGGGGTGACCTTTGGTGACCTTTGGTGACCTTTGGTGACCTTTGGTGACCTTTGGTGACCTTTGGGGTGACCTTTGGTGACCTTTGGGGTGACCTTTGGTGACCTTTGGTGACCTTTGGTGACCTTTGGTGACCTTTGGGGTGACCTTTGGTGATTTTTAGGGTGACCTTTGGTGACCTTTGCGGTGACCTTTGGTGACCTTTGGTGACCTTTGGTGACCTTTGGGGTGACCTTTGGTGACCTTTGGTGACCTTTGGGGTGACCTTTGGTGACCTTTGGTGACCTTTGGTGACCTTTGGTGACCTTTGGGGTGCCCTTTGGTGAACTTTGGGATGACCTTTGGTGACCTTTGGTGACCTTTGGTGACCTTTGGTGACCTTTGGGGTGACCTTTGGTGACCTTTGGTGACCTTTGGGGTGACCTTTGGTGACCTTTGGTGACCTTTGGTGACCTTTGGGGTGACCTTTGGTGACCTATGGGGTAACCTTTGGTGACCTTTGGGGTGACCTTTGGTGACCTTTGGTTTCCTTTGGTGAACTTTGGTGACCTTTGGGGTGACCTTTGGTGACCTTTGGGGTGACCTTTGGTGACCTTTGGTGACCTTTGGTGATCTTTGGTGACCTTTGGTGACCTTTGGGGTGACCTTTGGTGACCTTTGGGGTGACCTTTGGTGACCTTTGGTGACCTTTGGTGACCTTTGGTGACCTTTGGGGTGACCTTTGGTGACCTATGGGGTAACCTTTGGTGACCTTTGGGGTGACCTTTGGTGACCTTTGGTTTCCTTTGGTGACCTTTGGTGACCTTTGGGGTGACCTTTGGTGACCTTTGGGGTGACCTTTGGTGACCTTTGGGGTGACCTTTGGTGACCTTTGGTGACCTTTGGTGACCTTTGGTGACCTTTGGGGTGACCTTTGGTGACCTTTGGGGTGACCTTTGGTGACCTTTGGGGTGACCTTTGGTGACCTTTGGTGACCTTTGCTGACCTTTGGTGACCTTTGCTGACCTTTGGGGTGACCTTTGGTGACCTTTGGGGTGACCTTTGGTGACCTTTGGGGTGACCTTTGGTGACCTTTGGGGTGACCTTTGGTGACCTTTGGTGACCATTGGTGACCTTTGGTGACCATTGGTGACCTTTGGTGACCTTTGGGGTGACCTTTGGTGACCTTTGGGGTGATCTTTGGTGACCTTTGGGGTGACCTTTGGTGACCTTTGGGGTGACCTTTGGTGACCTTTGGTGACCTTTGGGGTGACCTTTGGTGACCTTTGGGGTGACCTTTGGTGACCTTTGGGGTGACCTTTGGTGACCTTTGGTGACCTTTGGTGACCTTTGGTGATTTTTGGTGACCTTTGGGGTGACCTTTGGTGACCTTTGGGGTGACCTTTGGTGTCCTTTGGGGTGACCTTTGGTGACCTTTGGTGACCTTTGGTGACCTTTGGTGACCTTTGGGGTGACCTTTGGTGACCTTTGGGGTGACCTTTGGAGACCTTTGGTGACCTTTGGTGACCTTTGGTGACCTTTGGTGACCTTTGGTGACCTTTGGGGTGACCTTTGGTGAGCTTTGGGGTGACCTTTGGTGACCTTTGGTGACCTTTGGTGACCTTTGGTGACCTTTGGGGTGCCCTTTGGTGACCTTTGGGATGACCTTTGGTGACCTTTGGTGACCTTTGGTGACCATTGGTGACCTTTGGTGACCATTGGTGACCTTTGGTGACCTTTGGGGTGACCTTTGGTGACCTTTGGTGACCTTTGGGGTGACCTTTGGTGACCTTTGGTGACCTTTGGTGACCTTTAGTGACCTTTAGGGTGACCTTTGGTGACCTTTGGTGACCTTTGGGGTGACCTTTGGTGACCTTTGGGGTGACCTTTGGTGACCTTTGGTGACCTTTGGTGACCTTTGGTGACCTTTGGTGACCTTTGGGGTGACCTTTGGTGACCTTTGGGGTGACCTTTGGTGACCTTTGGTGACCTTTGGTGACCTTTGGTGACCTTTGGGGTGACCTTTGGTGACTTTTAGGGTGACCTTTGGTGACCTTTGCGGTGACCTTTGGTGACCTTTGGTGACCTTTGGTGACCTTTGGGGTGACCTTTGGTGACCTTTGGTGACCTTTGGGGTGACCTTTGGTGACCTTTGGTGACCTTTGGTGACCTTTGGTGACCTTTGGGGTGCCCTTTGGTGAACTTTGGGATGACCTTTGGTGACCTTTAGTGACCTTTAGGGTGACCTTTGGTGACCTTTGGTGACCTTTGGGGTGACCTTTGGTGACCTTTGGGGTGACCTTTGGTGACCTTTGGTGACCTTTGGTGACCTTTGGTGACCTTTGGTGACCTTTGGGGTGACCTTTGGTGACCTTTGGGGTGACCTTTGGTGACCTTTGGTGACCTTTGGTGACCTTTGGTGACCTTTGGGGTGACCTTTGGTGACTTTTAGGGTGACCTTTGGTGACCTTTGCGGTGACCTTTGGTGACCTTTGGTGACCTTTGGTGACCTTTGGGGTGACCTTTGGTGACCTTTGGTGACCTTTGGGGTGACCTTTGGTGACCTTTGGTGACCTTTGGTGACCTTTGGTGACCTTTGGGGTGCCCTTTGGTGAACTTTGGGATGACCTTTGGTGACCTTTGGTGACCTTTGGTGACCTTTGGTGACCTTTGGGGTGACCTTTGGTGACCTTTGGTGACCTTTGGGGTGACCTTTGGTGACCTTTGGTGACCTTTGGTGACCTTTGGGGTGACCTTTGGTGACCTATGGGGTAACCTTTGGTGACCTTTGGGGTGACCTTTGGTGACCTTTGGTTTCCTTTGGTGAACTTTGGTGACCTTTGGGGTGACCTTTGGTGACCTTTGGGGTGACCTTTGGTGACCTTTGGTGACCTTTGGTGATCTTTGGTGACCTTTGGTGACCTTTGGGGTGACCTTTGGTGACCTTTGGGGTGACCTTTGGTGACCTTTGGTGACCTTTGGTGACCTTTGGTGACCTTTGGGGTGACCTTTGGGGTGACCTTTGGTGACCTATGGGGTAACCTTTGGTGACCTTTGGGGTGACCTTTGGTGACCTTTGGTGACCTTTGGTGACCTTTGGGGTGACCTTTGGTGACCTATGGGGTAACCTTTGGTGACCTTTGGGGTGACCTTTGGTGACCTTTGGTTTCCTTTGGTGAACTTTGGTGACCTTTGGGGTGACCTTTGGTGACCTTTGGGGTGACCTTTGGTGACCTTTGGTGACCTTTGGTGATCTTTGGTGACCTTTGGTGACCTTTGGGGTGACCTTTGGTGACCTTTGGGGTGACCTTTGGTGACCTTTGGTGACCTTTGGTGACCTTTGGTGACCTTTGGGGTGACCTTTGGGGTGACCTTTGGTGACCTATGGGGTAACCTTTGGTGACCTTTGGGGTGACCTTTGGTGACCTTTGGTTTCCTTTGGTGACCTTTGGTGACCTTTGGGGTGACCTTTGGTGACCTTTGGTGACCTTTGGGGTGACCTTTGGTGACCTTTGGTGACCTTTGGTGACCTTTGGTGACCTTTGGGGTGACCTTTGGTGACCTTTGGTGTCCTTTGGTGACCTTTGGTGACCTTTGGTGACCTTTGGTGACCTTTGGTGACCTTTAGGGTGACCTTTGGTGACCTTTGGGGTGACCTTTGGTGACCTTTGGTTACCTTTGGGGTGACCTTTGGTGACCTTTGGGGTGACCTTTGGTGACCTTTGGGGTGACCTTTGGTGACCTTTGGTGATTTTTGGTGACCTTTGGTGACCTTTGGGGTGACCTTTGGTGAGCTTTGGGGTGACCTTTGGTGACCTTTGGTGACCTTTGGTGACCTTTGGTGACCTTTGGGGTGACCTTTGGTGACCTTTGGGGTGACCTTTGGTGACCTTTGGGGTGACCTTTGGTGACCTTTGGGGTGACCTTTGGTGACCTTTGGTGACCTTTGGTGACCTTTGGTGACCTTTGGTGACCTTTGGGGTGACCTTTGGTGACCTTTGGGGTGACCTTTGGTGACCTTTGGGGTGACCTTTGGTGACCTTTGGTGACCTTTGGTGACCTTTGGTGACCTTTGGGGTGACCTTTGGTGACCTTTGGGGTGACCTTTGGAGACCTTTGGTGACCTTTGGTGACCTTTGGTGACCTTTGGTGACCTTTGGTGACCTTTGGGGTGACCTTTGGTGAGCTTTGGGGTGACCTTTGGTGACCTTTGGTGACCTTTGGTGACCTTTGGTGACCTTTGGGGTGACCTTTGGTGACCTTTGGGGTGACCTTTGGTGACCTTTGGGGTGACCTTTGGGGACCTTTGGTGACCTTTGGTGACCTTTGGTGACCTTTGGGGTGACCTTTGGTGACCTTTGGGGTGACCTTTGGTGACCTTTGGTGACCTTTGGTGACCTTTGGTGACCTTTGGTGACCTTTGGGGTGACCTTTGGTGACCTTTGGGGTGACCTTTGGTGACCTTTGGGGTGACCTTTGGTGACCTTTGGTGACCTTTGGTGACCTTTGGTGACCTTTGGGGTGACCTTTGGTGACCTTTGGTGTGACCTTTGGTGACCTTTGGTGACCTTTGGTGACCTTTGGTGACCTTTGGTGACCTTTGGTGACCTTTGGTGGCCTTTGGGGTGACCTTTGGTGACCTTTGGGGTGACCTTTGGTGACCTTTGGTGACCTTTGGTGACCTTTGGTGACCTTTGGGGTGACCTTTGGTGACCTTTGGTGACCTTTGGGGTGACCTTTGGTGACCTTTGGTGACCTTTGGTGACCTTTAGTGACCTTTAGGGTGACCTTTGGTGACCTTTGGTGACCTTTGGGGTGACCTTTGGGGTGACCTTTGGTGACCTTTGGGGTGACCTTTGGTGACCTTTGGTGACCTTTGGTGACCTTTGGTGACCTTTGGGGTGACCTTTGGTGACCTTTGGGGTGACCTTTGGTGACCTTTGGTGACCTTTGGTGACCTTTGGTGACCTTTGGGGTGACCTTTGGTGACTTTTAGGGTGACCTTTGGTGACCTTTGCGGTGACCTTTGGTGACCTTTGGTGATCTTTGGTGACCTTTGGGGTGACCTTTGGTGACCTTTGGTGACCTTTGGGGTGACCTTTGGTGACCATTGGTGACCTTTGGTGACCTTTGGTGACCTTTGGGGTGCCCTTTGGTGAACTTTGGGATGACCTTTGGTGACCTTTGGTGACCTTTGGTGACCTTTGGTGACCTTTGGGGTGACCTTTGGTGACCTTTGGTGACCTTTGGGGTGACCTTTGGTGACCTTTGGTGACCTTTGGTGATCTTTGGGGTGACCTTTGGTGACCTATGGGGTAACCTTTGGTGACCTTTGGGGTGACCTTTGGTGACCTTTGGTTTCCTTTGGTGAACTTTGGTGACCTTTGGGGTGACCTTTGGTGACCTTTGGGGTGACCTTTGGTGACCTTTGGTGACCTTTGGTGATCTTTGGTGACCTTTGGTGACCTTTGGGGTGACCTTTGGTGACCTTTGGGGTGACCTTTGGTGACCTTTGGTGACCTTTGGTGACCTTTGGTGACCTTTGGGGTGACCTTTGGTGACGTATGAGGTAACCTTTGGTGACCTTTGGGGTGACCTTTGGTGACCTTTGGTTTCCTTTGGTGACCTTTGGTGACCTTTGGGGTGACCTTTGGTGACCTTTGGGGTGACCTTTGGTGACCTTTGGGGTGACCTTTGGTGACCTTTGGTGACCTTTGGTGACCTTTGGTGACCTTTGGTGACCTTTGGGGTGACCTTTGGTGACCTTTGGGGTGACCTTTGGTGACCTTTGGGGTGACCTTTGGTGACCTTTGGTGACCTTTGCTGACCTTTGGTGACCTTTGCTGACCTTTGGGGTGACCTTTGGTGACCTTTGGGGTGACCTTTGGTGACCTTTGGGGTGACCTTTGGTGACCTTTGGGGTGACCTTTGGTGACCTTTGGTGACCATTGGTGACCTTTGGTGACCATTGGTGACCTTTGGTGACCTTTGGGGTGACCTTTGGTGACCTTTGGGGTGACCTTTGGTGACCTTTGGGGTGACCTTTGGTGACCTTTGGGGTGACCTTTGGTGACCTTTGGTGACCTTTGGTGACCTTTGGTGACCTTTGGTGACCTTTGGTGACCTTTGGTGACCTTTGGTGACATTTGGGGTGACCTTTGGTGACCTTTGGTGACCTTTGGGGTGACCTTTGGTGACCTTTGGGGTGACCTTTGGTGACCTTTGGTGACCTTTGGTGACCTTTGGTGACCTTTGGGGTGACCTTTGGTGACCTTTGGTGTCCTTTGGTGACCTTTGGTGACCTTTGGGGTGACCTTTGGTGACCTTTGGTGACCTTTAGGGTGACCTTTGGTGACCTTTGGGGTGACCTTTGGTGACCTTTGGTTACCTTTGGGGTGACCTTTGGTGACCTTTGGGGTGACCTTTGGTGACCTTTGGGGTGACCTTTGGTGACCTTTGGTGATTTTTGGTGACCTTTGGTGACCTTTGGGGTGACCTTTGGTGAGCTTTGGGGTGACCTTTGGTGACCTTTGGTGACCTTTGGTGACCTTTGGTGACCTTTGGGGTGACCTTTGGTGACCTTTGGGGAGACCTTTGGTGACCTTTGGGGTGACCTTTGGTGACCTTTGGGGTGACCTTTGGTGACCTTTGGTGACCTTTGGTGACCTTTGGTGATTTTTGGTGAACCCAAGCCAACCCAAGTTATGCCAAGCCAAGCCAAGCCAAGCCAAGCCAAGCCAAGCCAAGCCAAACCAACCCAAGCCAAGCCAAGCCAAGCCAAGCCAAGCCAAGCCAAGCCAATCCAAGAGAAGCCAAGCCAAGCCAAGCCAAGCCAAGCCAAGCCAAGCCAAGACAAGCCAAGCCAAGCCAAGCCAAGCCAAGACAAGCCAAGCCAAGCCAAGCCAAGCCAAGCCAAGACAAGCCAAGCCAAGCCAAGCCAAGCCAAGCCAAGCCAAGCCAAGCCAAGACAAGCCAAGCCAAGCCAAGCCAAGCCAAGCCAAGACAAGCCAAGCCAAGCCAAGCCAAGCCAAGCAAAGACAAGCCAAGACAAGCCAAGCCAAGACAAGCCAAGCCAAGCCAAGACAAGCCAGTCCAAGCGAAGTCAAGCGAAGCCAAGAGAAGCCAAGCCAAGCCAAGACAAGCCAAGCCAAGCCAAGCAGAGCCAAGCCAAACCAAGCCAAGCCAAGCCCACCCAAGCCAAACCAAGCCCAGCCAGGCCCAGCCAAGCCGAGCCGAGCCGAGCCGAGCCGAGCCGAGCCGAGCCGAGCCCAGCCCAGCCAAGCCAAGCCAAGCCAAGCTAAGCCAAGCCAAGCCAAGCCAAGCCAAGCCAAGCCAAGCCAAGCCAAGCCAAGCCAAGCCAAGCCAAGCCAAGCCAAGCCATGCCAAGCCAAGCCAAGCCAAGCCAAGCCAAGCCAAGCCAAGCCAAGCCAAGCCAAGCCAAGCCAAGCCAAGCCAAGCCAAGCCAAGCCAAGCCAAGCCAAGCCAAGCCAAGCCAAGCCAAGCCAAGCCAAGCCAAGCCAAGCCAAGCCAAGCCAAGCCAAGCCAAGCCAAGCCAAGCCAAGCCAAGCCAAGCCAAGCCAAGCCAAGCCAAGCCAAGCCAAGCCAAGCCAAGCCAAGCCAAGCCAACCCAGGCCAGGCCAGGCCAGGCCAAGCCAAGCCAAGCCATGCCAGGCCAGGCCAAGCCAAGCCAAGCCAATCCAAGCCAAGCCAAGCCAAGCCAAGCCAAGCCAAGCCAAGCCAAGCCAAGCCAAGCCAAACCAAGCCAAGCCAAGCCACGAAAGGCCAAGCCAAGCCAAGCCAAGCCAAGCCAAACCAACACAAGCCAAGCCAAGCCAAGCCAAGCCAAGCCAAGCCAAGCCAAGCCAAGCCAAGCCAAGCCAAGCCAAGCCAAGCCAAGCCAAGCCAAGCCAAGCCAAGCCAAGCCAAGCCAAGCCAAGCCAAGCCAAGCCAAGCCAAGCCAAGCCAAGCCAAGCCAACCCAAGCCAGGCCAGGCCAGGCCAAGCCAAGCCAAGCCATGCCAGGCCAGGCCAAGCGAAGCCAAGCCAATCCAAGCCAAGCCAAGCCAAGCCAAGCCAAGCCAAGCCAAGCCAAGCCAAGCCAAGCCAAGCCAAACCAAGCCAAGCCAAGCCAAGCCACGAAAGGCCAAGCCAAGCCAAGCCAAGCCAAGCCAAACCAACACAAGCCAAGCCAAGCCAAGCCAAGCCAAGCCAAGCCAAGCCAAGCCAAGCCAAGCCAAGCCAAGCCAAGCCAAGCCAAGCCAAGCCAAGCCAAGCCAAGCCAAGCCAAGCCAAGCCAAGCCAAGCCAAGCCAAGCCAAGCCAAGCCAAGCCAAGCCAAGCCAAGCCAAGCCAAGCCAAGCCAAGCCAAGCCAAGCCAAGCCAAGCCAAGCCAAGCCAAGCCAAGCCAAGCCAAGCCAAGCCAAGCCAAGCCAAGCCAAGCCAAGCCAAGCCAAGCCAAGCCAAGCCAAGCCAAGCCAAGCCAAGCCAAGCCAAGCCAAGCCAAGCCAAGCCAAGCCAAGCCAAGCCAAGCCAAGCCAAGCCAAGACAAGCCAAGCCAAGCCAACCCAGGCCAGGCCAGGTCAGGCCAGGCCAAGCCAAGCGAAGCCACGCCAAGCCAAGCCAAGGCAAGCCAAGCCAAGACAAGCAAGCCAAGCCAAGCCAAGCCAAGACAAGCCAAGCCAAGCCAAGCCAAGCCAAGCCAGGCCAGGTCAGGCCAGGCCAGGCAGGCCAGGCCAAGCCAAGCCAAGCCAAGCCAAGCCAAGCCTAGCCAAGCCAAGCTAAGCGGTGGGGTGACCTTTGGTGACCTTTGGTGATTTTTGGTGACCTTTGGTGACCTTTGGGGTGACCTTTGGTGAGCTTTGGGGTGACCTTTGGTGACCTTTGGTGACCTTTGGTGACCTTTGGTGACCTTTGGGGTGACCTTTGGTGACCTTTGGGGTGACCTTTGGTGACCTTTGGGGTGACCTTTGGTGACCTTTGGGGTGACCTTTGGTGACCTTGGTGACCTTTGGTGACCTTTGGTGACCTTTGGTGACCTTTGGGGTGACCTTGGTGACCTTTGGGGTGACCTTTGGTGACCTTTGGGGTGACCTTTGGTGACTTTGGTGACCTTTGGTGACCTTTGGTGACCTTTGGGGTGACCTTTGGTGACCTTTGGGGTGACCTTTGGAGACCTTTGGTGACCTTTGGTGACCTTTGGTGACCTTTGGTGACCTTTGGTGACCTTTGGGGTGACCTTTGGTGAGCTTTGGGGTGACCTTTGGTGACCTTTGGTGACCTTTGGTGACCTTTGGTGACCTTTGGGGTGACCTTTGGTGACCTTTGGGGTGACCTTTGGTGACCTTTGGGGTGACCTTTGGTGACCTTTGGTGACCTTTGGTGACCTTTGGTGACCTTTGGGGTGACCTTTGGTGACCTTTGGGTGACCTTTGGTGACCTTTGGTGACCTTTGGTGACCTTTGGTGACCTTTGGTGACCTTTGGTGACCTTTGGGGTGACCTTTGGTGACCTTTGGGGTGACCTTGGTGACCTTTGGGTGACCTTTGGTGACCTTTGGTGACCTTTGGTGACCTTTGGTGACCTTTGGGGTGACCTTTGGTGACCTTTGGTGTGACCTTTGGTGACCTTTGGTGACCTTTGGTGACCTTTGGTGACCTTTGGTGACCTTTGGTGACCTTTGGTGGCCTTTGGGGTGACCTTTGGTGACCTTTGGGGTGACCTTTGGTGACCTTTGGTGACCTTTGGTGACCTTTGGTGACCTTTGGGGTGACCTTTGGTGACCTTTGGTGACCTTTGGGGTGACCTTTGGTGACCTTTGGTGACCTTTGGTGACCTTTAGTGACCTTTAGGGTGACCTTTGGTGACCTTTGGTGACCTTTGGGGTGACCTTTGGGGTGACCTTTGGTGACCTTTGGGGTGACCTTTGGTGACCTTTGGTGACCTTTGGTGACCTTTGGTGACCTTTGGGGTGACCTTTGGTGACCTTTGGGGTGACCTTTGGTGACCTTTGGTGACCTTTGGTGACCTTTGGTGACCTTTGGGGTGACCTTTGGTGACTTTTAGGGTGACCTTTGGTGACCTTTGCGGTGACCTTTGGTGACCTTTGGTGATCTTTGGTGACCTTTGGGGTGACCTTTGGTGACCTTTGGTGACCTTTGGGGTGACCTTTGGTGACCATTGGTGACCTTTGGTGACCTTTGGTGACCTTTGGGGTGCCCTTTGGTGAACTTTGGGATGACCTTTGGTGACCTTTGGTGACCTTTGGTGACCTTTGGTGACCTTTGGGGTGACCTTTGGTGACCTTTGGTGACCTTTGGGGTGACCTTTGGTGACCTTTGGTGACCTTTGGTGACCTTTGGGGTGACCTTTGGTGACCTATGGGGTAACCTTTGGTGACCTTTGGGGTGACCTTTGGTGACCTTTGGTTTCCTTTGGTGAACTTTGGTGACCTTTGGGGTGACCTTTGGTGACCTTTGGGGTGACCTTTGGTGACCTTTGGTGACCTTTGGTGATCTTTGGTGACCTTTGGTGACCTTTGGGGTGACCTTTGGTGACCTTTGGGGTGACCTTTGGTGACCTTTGGTGACCTTTGGTGACTTTTGGTGACCTTTGGGGTGACCTTTGGTGACCTATGAGGTAACCTTTGGTGACCTTTGGGGTGACCTTTGGTGACCTTTGGTTTCCTTTGGTGACCTTTGGTGACCTTTGGGGTGACCTTTGGTGACCTTTGGGGTGACCTTTGGTGACCTTTGGGGTGACCTTTGGTGACCTTTGGTGACCTTTGGTGACCTTTGGTGACCTTTGGTGACCTTTGGGGTGACCTTTGGTGACCTTTGGGGTGACCTTTGGTGACCTTTGGGGTGACCTTTGGTGACCTTTGGTGACCTTTGCTGACCTTTGGTGACCTTTGCTGACCTTTGGGGTGACCTTTGGTGACCTTTGGGGTGACCTTTGGTGACCTTTGGGGTGACCTTTGGTGACCTTTGGGGTGACCTTTGGTGACCTTTGGTGACCATTGGTGACCTTTGGTGACCATTGGTGACCTTTGGTGACCTTTGGGGTGACCTTTGGTGACCTTTGGGGTGACCTTTGGTGACCTTTGGGGTGACCTTTGGTGACCTTTGGGGTGACCTTTGGTGACCTTTGGTGACCTTTGGTGACCTTTGGTGACCTTTGGTGACCTTTGGTGACCTTTGGTGACCTTTGGTGACATTTGGGGTGACCTTTGGTGACCTTTGGTGACCTTTGGGGTGACCTTTGGTGACCTTTGGGGTGACCTTTGGTGACCTTTGGTGACCTTTGGTGACCTTTGGTGACCTTTGGGGTGACCTTTGGTGACCTTTGGTGTCCTTTGGTGACCTTTGGTGACCTTTGGGGTGACCTTTGGTGACCTTTGGTGACCTTTAGGGTGACCTTTGGTGACCTTTGGGGTGACCTTTGGTGACCTTTGGTTACCTTTGGGGTGACCTTTGGTGACCTTTGGGGTGACCTTTGGTGACCTTTGGGGTGACCTTTGGTGACCTTTGGTGATTTTTGGTGACCTTTGGTGACCTTTGGGGTGACCTTTGGTGAGCTTTGGGGTGACCTTTGGTGACCTTTGGTGACCTTTGGTGACCTTTGGTGACCTTTGGGGTGACCTTTGGTGACCTTTGGGGAGACCTTTGGTGACCTTTGGGGTGACCTTTGGTGACCTTTGGGGTGACCTTTGGTGACCTTTGGTGACCTTTGGTGACCTTTGGTGATTTTTGGTGAACCCAAGCCAACCCAAGCTATGCCAAGCCAAGCCAAGCCAAGCCAAGCCAAGCCAAGCCAAGCCAAACCAACCCAAGCCAAGCCAAGCCAAGCCAAGCCAAGCCAAGCCAAGCCAATCCAAGAGAAGCCAAGCCAAGCCAAGCCAAGCCAAGCCAAGCCAAGCCAAGACAAGCCAAGCCAAGCCAAGCCAAGCCAAGACAAGCCAAGCCAAGCCAAGCCAAGCCAAGCCAAGACAAGCCAAGCCAAGCCAAGCCAAGCCAAGCCAAGCCAAGCCAAGCCAAGACAAGCCAAGCCAAGCCAAGCCAAGCCAAGCCAAGACAAGCCAAGCCAAGCCAAGCCAAGCCAAGCAAAGACAAGCCAAGACAAGCCAAGCCAAGACAAGCCAAGCCAAGCCAAGACAAGCCAGTCCAAGCGAAGCCAAGCGAAGCCAAGAGAAGCCAAGCCAAGCCAAGACAAGCCAAGCCAAGCCAAGCAGAGCCAAGCCAAACCAAGCCAAGCCAAGCCCACCCAAGCCAAACCAAGCCCAGCCAGGCCCAGCCAAGCCGAGCCGAGCCGAGCCGAGCCGAGCCGAGCCGAGCCGAGCCCAGCCCAGCCAAGCCAAGCCAAGCCAAGCTAAGCCAAGCCAAGCCAAGCCAAGCCAAGCCAAGCCAAGCCAAGCCAAGCCAAGCCAAGCCAAGCCAAGCCAAGCCAAGCCAAGCCATGCCAAGCCAAGCCAAGCCAAGCCAAGCCAAGCCAAGCCAAGCCAAGCCAAGCCAAGCCAAGCCAAGCCAAGCCAAGCCAAGCCAAGCCAAGCCAAGCCAAGCCAAGCCAAGCCAAGCCAAGCCAAGCCAAGCCAAGCCAAGCCAAGCCAAGCCAAGCCAAGCCAAGCCAAGCCAAGCCAAGCCAAGCCAAGCCAAGCCAAGCCAAGCCAAGCCAAGCCAAGCCAAGCCAAGCCAAGCCAAGCCAAGCCAAGCCAAGCCAAGCCAAGCCAAGCCAACCCAGGCCAGGCCAGGCCAGGCCAAGCCAAGCCAAGCCATGCCAGGCCAGGCCAAGCCAAGCCAAGCCAATCCAAGCCAAGCCAAGCCAAGCCAAGCCAAGCCAAGCCAAGCCAAGCCAAACCAAGCCAAGCCAAGCCAAGCCACGAAAGGCCAAGCCAAGCCAAGCCAAGCCAAGCCAAACCAACACAAGCCAAGCCAAGCCAAGCCAAGCCAAGCCAAGCCAAGCCAAGCCAAGCCAAGCCAAGCCAAGCCAAGCCAAGCCAAGCCAAGCCAAGCCAAGCCAAGCCAAGCCAAGCCAAGCCAAGCCAAGCCAAGCCAAGCCAAGCCAAGCCAAGCCAAGCCAACCCAAGCCAGGCCAGGCCAGGCCAAGCCAAGCCAAGCCATGCCAGGCCAGGCCAAGCGAAGCCAAGCCAAGCCAAGCCAAGCCAAGCCAAGCCAAGCCAAACCAAGCCAAGCCAAGCCAAGCCACGAAAGGCCAAGCCAAGCCAAGCCAAGCCAAGCCAAACCAACACAAGCCAAGCCAAGCCAAGCCAAGCCAAGCCAAGCCAAGCCAAGCCAAGCCAAGCCAAGCCAAGCCAAGCCAAGCCAAGCCAAGCCAAGCCAAGCCAAGCCAAGCCAAGCCAAGCCAAGCCAAGCCAAGCCAAGCCAAGCCAAGCCAAGCCAAGCCAAGCCAAGCCAAGCCAAGCCAAGCCAAGCCAAGCCAAGCCAAGCCAAGCCAAGCCAAGCCAAGCCAAGCCAAGCCAAGCCAAGCCAAGCCAAGCCAAGCCAAGCCAAGCCAAGCCAAGCCAAGCCAAGCCAAGCCAAGCCAAGCCAAGCCAAGCCAAGCCAAGCCAAGCCAAGCCAAGCCAAGCCAAGCCAAGCCAAGCCAAGCCAAGCCAAGCCAAGCCAAGCCAAGCCAAGACAAGCCAAGCCAAGCCAACCCAGGCCAGGCCAGGTCAGGCCAGGCCAAGCCAAGCGAAGCCACGCCAAGCCAAGCCAAGGCAAGCCAAGCCAAGACAAGCAAGCCAAGCCAAGCCAAGCCAAGACAAGCCAAGCCAAGCCAAGCCAAGCCAAGCCAGGCCAGGTCAGGCCAGGCCAGGCAGGCCAGGCCAAGCCAAGCCAAGCCAAGCCAAGCCAAGCCAAGCCAAGCCAAGCTAAGCCAAACCAACACAAGCCAAGCCAAGCCAAGCCAAGCCAAGCCAAACCAAGTCAAGCCAAGCCAAGCCAAGCCAAGCCAAGCCAAGCCAAGCCAAGCCAAGCCAAGCCAAGCCAAGCAAAGCCAAGCCAAGCCAAGCCAAGCCAAGCCAAGCCAAGCCAAGCCAAGGCAGGCCAGATCAGACCAGGCCAGGCAGGCCAGGCCAAGCCAAGCCAAGCCACGCCAAGCCAAGCCAAGCCAAGCCAAGCCAAGCCAAGCCAAGCTAAGCCAAACCAACACAAGCCAAGCCAAGCCAAGCCAAGCCAAGCCAAACCAAGTCAAGCCAAGCCAAGCCAAGCCAAGCCAAGCCAAGCCAAGCCAAGCCAAGCCAACGCAAGCCAAGCAAAGCCAAGCCAAGCCAAGCCAAGCCAACATAAGCCAAGCCAAGCCAAGCCAAGCCAAGCCAAGCCAAGCCAAGCCAAGCCAAGCCAAGCCAAGCCAAGCCAAGCCAAGCCAAGCCAAGCCAAGCCAAGCCAAGCCAAGCCAAGCCAAGCCAAGCCAAGCCAAGCCAAGCCAAGCCAAGCCAAGCCAAGCCAAGCCAAGCCAAGCCAAGCCAAGCCAAGCCAAGCCAAGCCAAGCCAAGCCAAGCCAAGCCAAGCCAAGCCAAGCCAAGCCAAGCCAAGCCAAGCCAAGCCAAGCCAAGCCAAGCCAAGCCAAGCCAAGCCAAGCCAAGCCAAGCCAAGCCAAGCCAAGCCAAGCCAAGCCAAGCCAAGCCAAGCCAAGCCAAGCCAAGCCAAGCCAAGCCAAGCCAAGCCAAGCCAAGCCAAGCCAAGCCAAGCCAACCCAGGCCAGGCCAGGCCAGGCCAAGCCAAGCCAAGCCATGCCAGGCCAGGCCAAGCCAAGCCAAGCCAATCCAAGCCAAGCCAAGCCAAGCCAAGCCAAGCCAAGCCAAGCCAAGCCAAACCAAGCCAAGCCAAGCCAAGCCACGAAAGGCCAAGCCAAGCCAAGCCAAGCCAAGCCAAACCAACACAAGCCAAGCCAAGCCAAGCCAAGCCAAGCCAAGCCAAGCCAAGCCAAGCCAAGCCAAGCCAAGCCAAGCCAAGCCAAGCCAAGCCAAGCCAAGCCAAGCCAAGCCAAGCCAAGCCAAGCCAAGCCAAGCCAAGCCAAGCCAAGCCAAGCCAAGCCAACCCAAGCCAGGCCAGGCCAGGCCAAGCCAAGCCAAGCCATGCCAGGCCAGGCCAAGCGAAGCCAAGCCAAGCCAAGCCAAGCCAAGCCAAGCCAAGCCAAACCAAGCCAAGCCAAGCCAAGCCACGAAAGGCCAAGCCAAGCCAAGCCAAGCCAAGCCAAACCAACACAAGCCAAGCCAAGCCAAGCCAAGCCAAGCCAAGCCAAGCCAAGCCAAGCCAAGCCAAGCCAAGCCAAGCCAAGCCAAGCCAAGCCAAGCCAAGCCAAGCCAAGCCAAGCCAAGCCAAGCCAAGCCAAGCCAAGCCAAGCCAAGCCAAGCCAAGCCAAGCCAAGCCAAGCCAAGCCAAGCCAAGCCAAGCCAAGCCAAGCCAAGCCAAGCCAAGCCAAGCCAAGCCAAGCCAAGCCAAGCCAAGCCAAGCCAAGCCAAGCCAAGCCAAGCCAAGCCAAGCCAAGCCAAGCCAAGCCAAGCCAAGCCAAGCCAAGCCAAGCCAAGCCAAGCCAAGCCAAGCCAAGCCAAGCCAAGCCAAGCCAAGCCAAGCCAAGCCAAGCCAAGACAAGCCAAGCCAAGCCAACCCAGGCCAGGCCAGGTCAGGCCAGGCCAAGCCAAGCGAAGCCACGCCAAGCCAAGCCAAGGCAAGCCAAGCCAAGACAAGCAAGCCAAGCCAAGCCAAGCCAAGACAAGCCAAGCCAAGCCAAGCCAAGCCAAGCCAGGCCAGGTCAGGCCAGGCCAGGCAGGCCAGGCCAAGCCAAGCCAAGCCAAGCCAAGCCAAGCCAAGCCAAGCCAAGCTAAGCCAAACCAACACAAGCCAAGCCAAGCCAAGCCAAGCCAAGCCAAACCAAGTCAAGCCAAGCCAAGCCAAGCCAAGCCAAGCCAAGCCAAGCCAAGCCAAGCCAAGCCAAGCCAAGCAAAGCCAAGCCAAGCCAAGCCAAGCCAAGCCAAGCCAAGCCAAGCCAAGGCAGGCCAGATCAGACCAGGCCAGGCAGGCCAGGCCAAGCCAAGCCAAGCCACGCCAAGCCAAGCCAAGCCAAGCCAAGCCAAGCCAAGCCAAGCTAAGCCAAACCAACACAAGCCAAGCCAAGCCAAGCCAAGCCAAGCCAAACCAAGTCAAGCCAAGCCAAGCCAAGCCAAGCCAAGCCAAGCCAAGCCAAGCCAAGCCAACGCAAGCCAAGCAAAGCCAAGCCAAGCCAAGCCAAGCCAAGCCAAGCCAAGCCAAGCCAAGCCAAGCCAAGCCAAGCCAAGCCAACCCAAGCCAGGCCAGGCCAGGCCAAGCCAAGCCAAGCCATGCCAGGCCAGGCCAAGCGAAGCCAAGCCAAGCCAAGCCAAGCCAAGCCAAGCCAAGCCAAGCCAAACCAAGCCAAGCCAAGCCAAGCCAAGCCAAGCCAAGCCAAGCCAAGCCAACCCAAACCAAACCAAGCCAAGCCAAGCCAAGCCAAGCCAAGCCAAGCCAAGCCAAGCCAAGCCAAGCCAAGCCAAGCCAAGCCAAGCCAAGCCAAGCCAAGCCAAGCCAAGCCAAGCCAAGCCAAGCCAAGCCAAGCCAAGCCAAGCCAAGCCAAGCCAAGCCAAGCCAAGCCAAGCCAAGCCAAGCCAAGCCAAGCCAAGCCAAGCCAAGCCAAGCCAAGCCAAGCCAAGCCAAGCCAAGCCAAGCCAAGCCAAGCCAAGCCAAGCCAAGCCAAGCCAAGCCAAGCCAAGCCAAGCCAAGCCAAGCCAAGCCAAGCCAAGCCAAGCCAAGCCAAGCCAAGCCAAGCCAAGCCAAGCCAAGCCAAGCCAAGCCAAGCCAAGCCAAGCCAAGCCAAGCCAAGCCAAGCCAAGCCAAGCCAAGCCAAGCCAAGCCAAGCCAAGCCAAGCCAAGCCAAGCCAAGCCAAGCCAAGCCAAGCCAAGCCAAGCCAAGCCAAGCCAAGCCAAGCCAAGCCAAGCCAAGCCAAGCCAAGCCAAGCCAAGCCAAGCCAAGCCAAGCCAAGCCAAGCCAAGCCAAGCCAAGCCAAGCCAAGCCAAGCCAAGCCAAGCCAAGCCAAGCCAAGCCAAGCCAAGCCAAGCCAAGCCAAGCCAAGCCAAGCCAAGCCAAGCCAAGCCAAGCCAAGCCAAGCCAAGCCAAGCCAAGCCAAGCCAAGCCAAGCCAAGCCAAGCCAAGCCAAGCCAAGCCAAGCCAAGCCAAGCCAAGCCAAGCCAAGCCAAGCCAAGCCAAGCCAAGCCAAGCCAAGCCAAGCCAAGCCAAGCCAAGCCAAGCCAAGCCAAGCCAAGCCAAGCCAAGCAAGCCAAGCCAAGCCAAGCCAAGCCAAGCCAAGCCAAGCCAAGCCAAGCCAAGCCAAGCCAAGCCAAGCCAAGCCAAGCCAAGCCAAGCCAAGCCAAGCCAAGCCAAGCCAAGCCAAGCCAAGCCAAGCCAAGCCAAGCCAAGCCAAGCCAAGCCAAGCCAAGCCAAGCCAAGCCAAGCCAAGCCAAGCCAAGCCAAGCCAAGCCAAGCCAAGCCAAGCCAAGCCAAGCCAAGCCAAGCCAAGCCAAGCCAAGCCAAGCCAAGCCAAGCCAAGCCAAGCCAAGCCAAGCCAAGCCAAGCCAAGCCAAGCCAAGCCAAGCCAAGCCAAGCCAAGCCAAGCCAAGCCAAGCCAAGCCAAGCCAAGCCAAGCCAAGCCAAGCCAAGCCAAGCCAAGCCAAGCCAAGCCAAGCCAAGCCAAGCCAAGCCAAGCCAAGCCAAGCCAAGCCAAGCCAAGCCAAGCCAAGCCAAGCCAAGCCAAGCCAAGCCAAGCCAAGCCAAGCCAAGCCAAGCCAAGCCAAGCCAAGCCAAGCCAAGCCAAGCCAAGCCAAGCCAAGCCAAGCCAAGCCAAGCCAAGCCAAGCCAAGCCAAGCCAAGCCAAGCCAAGCCAAGCCAAGCCAAGCCAAGCCAAGCCAAGCCAAGCCAAGCCAAGCCAAGCCAAGCCAAGCCAAGCCAAGCCAAGCCAAGCCAAGCCAAGCCAAGCCAAGCCAAGCCAAGCCAAGCCAAGCCAAGCCAAGCCAAGCCAAGCCAAGCCAAGCCAAGCCAAGCCAAGCCAAGCCAAGCCAAGCCAAGCCAAGCCAAGCCAAGCCAAGCCAAGCCAAGCCAAGCCAAGCCAAGCCAAGCCAAGCCAAGCCAGCCAAGCCAAGCCAAGCCAAGCCAAGCCAAGCCAAGCCAAGCCAAGCAAGCCAAGCCAAGCCAAGCCAAGCCAAGCCAAGCCAAGCCAAGCCAAGCCAAGCCAAGCCAAGCCAAGCCAAGCCAAGCCAAGCCAAGCCAAGCCAAGCCAAGCCAAGCCAAGCCAAGCCAAGCCAAGCCAAGCCAAGCCAAGCCAAGCCAAGCCAAGCCAAGCCAAGCCAAGCCAAGCCAAGCCAAGCCAAGCAAGCCAAGCCAAGCCAAGCCAAGCCAAGCCAAGCCAAGCCAAGCCAAGCCAAGCCAAGCCAAGCCAAGCCAAGCCAAGCCAAGCCAAGCCAAGCCAAGCCAAGCCAAGCCAAGCCAAGCCAAGCCAAGCCAAGCCAAGCCAAGCCAAGCCAAGCCAAGCCAAGCCAAGCCAAGCCAAGCCAAGCCAAGCCAAGCCAAGCCAAGCCAAGCCAAGCCAAGCCAAGCCAAGCCAAGCCAAGCCAAGCCAAGCCAAGCCAAGCCAAGCCAAGCCAAGCCAAGCCAAGCCAAGCCAAGCCAAGCCAAGCCAAGCCAAGCCAAGCCAAGCCAAGCCAAGCCAAGCCAAGCCAAGCCAAGCCAAGCCAAGCCAAGCCAAGCCAAGCCAAGCCAAGCCAAGCCAAGCCAAGCCAAGCCAAGCCAAGCCAAGCCAAGCCAAGCCAAGCCAAGCCAAGCCAAGCCAAGCCAAGCCAAGCCAAGCCAAGCCAAGCCAAGGCAAGCCAAGCCAAGCGAAGCCAAGCCAAGCCAAGCCAAGCCAAGCCAAACCAAGCCAAGCCAAACCAAGCCAAGCCAAGCCAAGCGAAGCCAAGTCAACCCAAGCCAAGCCAACCCAAAACCAGCCAAGCCAAGCCAAGCCAAACCAAACAAGCCAAGCCAAACCAAGCCAAGCCAAGCCAAGCCAAGCCAAACCAAGCCAGGCCAGGCCAGGCCAGGCCAAGCCAAGCCAAGCCAAGCCAAGCCAAGCCAAGCCAAGCCAAGCCAAGTTAAGCCAAGCCAAGTTAAGCCAAGCCAAGCCAAGCCAAACCAAGCCAAGCCAAGCCAAGCCAACTTAGGCCAGGCCAAGCCAAGCGAAGCCAAGCCAAGCCAAGCGAAACCAAGCCAAGCCAAGCCCAGCCAAGCCAAGCCAATCCAAGCCAAGCCAAGCCAAGCCAAGGCAAGCCAAGCCAAGCCAAGACAAGCCAAGCCAAGCCAAGCCAAGCCAAGCCAAGCCAAGCCAACTTAGGCCAGGCCAAGCCAAGCGAAGCCAAGCCAAGCCAAGCGAAACCAAGCCAAGCCAAGCCCAGCCAAGCCAAGCCAATCCAAGCCAAGCCAAGCCAAGCCAAGGCAAGCCAAGCCAAGCCAAGCCAAGCCAAGCCAAGCCAAGCCAAACCAAGCCAAGCCAAGCCAAGCCAAGCCAAGCCAGGCCAAGCCAAACCAAGCCAAGCCAAGCCAAGCCAAGCCAAGCCAAGCCAACCCAAAACAAGCCAAGCCAAGCCAAACCAAGCCAAACCAAGCCAAGCCAAGCCATGCCAAGCCAAGCCAAGCCAAGCCAAGCCAAGCCAAGCCAAACCAAGCCAAGCCAAGCCAAGGCAAGCCAAGCCAAGCCAAGACAAGCCAAGCCAAGCCAAGCCAAGACAAGCCAAGCCAAGCCAAGCCAAGCCAAGCCAAGCCAAGCCAAGCCAAGCGAAGCCAAGTCAACCCAAGCCAAGCCAACCCAAAACCAGCCAAGCCAAGCCAAGCCAAACCAAACAAGCCAAGCCAAACCAAGCCAAGCAAAGCCAAGCCAAGCCAAAACAAGCCAGGCCAGGCCAGGCCAGGCCAAGCCAAGCCAAGCCAAGCCAAGCCAAGCCAAGCCAAGTCAACCCAAGCCAAGACATGCCAACCCAAAACAAGGCAAGCCAAGCCAAGCCAAGCCAAGCAAAGCCAAGCCAAGCCAAGCCAAACCAAGCCAAGCCAAGCCAAGCCAAGCCAAGCCAAGCCAAGCCAACCCAACCCAAGCCAAGCCAAGCCAAGCCAAGACAAGCCAAGCCAAGCCAAGCCAAGCCAAGCCAAGCCAAGCCAAGCCAAGCCAAGCCAAGCCAAGCCAAGCCAAGCCAAGCCAAGCCAAGCCAAGCCAAGCCAAGCTAAGCCAATCCAAGCCAAGCCAAGCCAAGCCAAGCCAAACCAAGCCAAGCCAAGCCAAGCCAAGCCAAGCCAAGCCAAGCCAAGCCAAGCCAAGCCAAGCCAAGCCAAGCCAAGCCAACTCAAAACAGGCCAAGCCAACCCAAAACAAGCTAAGCCAAGCCAAGCCAAGCCAAACCAACCCAGGCCAGGCCAAGCCAAGCCAAGCCAAGACAAGCCAAGCCACGCGAAGCCAAGCCAAGCCAAGCCAAGCCAAGCCAAGCCAAGCCAAACCAAACCAAGCCAAGCCAAGCCAAGCCAAGCCAACCCAAAACAAGCCAAGCCAAGCCAAGCCAAGCCAAGCCAAACCAAGCCAAGCCAAGCCAAGCCAAGCCAAACCAAGCCACGCCAAGGCAAGCCAAACCAAGCCAAGCCAAGCCAAGCCAAGCCAAGCCAAGCCAAGCCAAGCCAAGCCAAGCCAAGCCAAGCCAAGCCAAGCCAAGCCAAGCCAAGCCAAGCCAAGCCAAGCCAAGCCAAGCCAAGCCAAGCCAAGCCAAGCCAAGCCAAGCCAAGCCAAGCCAAGCCAAGCCAAGCCAAGCCAAGCCAAGCCAAGCCAAGCCAAGCCAAGCCAAGCCAAGCCAAGCCAAGCCAAGCCAAGCCAAGTCAAGCCAAGCCAAGCCAAGCCAACCCAAAACAAGCCAAGCCAAGCCAAGACAAGCCAAGCCAAGCCAAGCCAAGCCAAGCCAAGCCAAGCCAAGCCAAGCGAAGCCAAGTCAACCCAAGCCAAGCCAACCCAAAACCAGCCAAGCCAAGCCAAGCCAAACCAAACAAGCCAAGCCAAACCAAGCCAAGCAAAGCCAAGCCAAGCCAAAACAAGCCAGGCCAGGCCAGGCCAGGCCAAGCCAAGCCAAGCCAAGCCAAGCCAAGCCAAGCCAAGTCAACCCAAGCCAAGACATGCCAACCCAAAACAAGGCAAGCCAAGCCAAGCCAAGCCAAGCAAAGCCAAGCCAAGCCAAGCCAAACCAAGCCAAGCCAAGCCAAGCCAAGCCAAGCCAAGCCAAGCCAACCCAACCCAAGCCAAGCCAAGCCAAGC
>CALNHX010008199.1:42500-47500 GCA_940337035.1 Agriotes lineatus
AGCCAAGCCTAGCCAAGCCAAGCCAAGCCAAGCCAAGCCAAGCCAAGCCAAGCCAAGCCAAGCCAAGCCAAGCCAAGCCAAGCCAAGCCAAGCCAAACCAAGCCAAGCCAAGCCAAGCCAAGCCAAGCCAAGCCAAGCCAAGCAAAGCCAAGCCAAGCCAAGCCAAGCCAAGCCAAGCCAAGCCAAGCCAAGCCAAGCCAAGCCAAGCCAAGCCAAGCCAAGCCAAGCCAAGCCAAGCCAAGCCAAGCCAAGCCAAGCCAAGCCAAGACAAGCCAAGCCAAGCCAAGCCAAGCCAAGCCAAGCCAAGCTAAGCCAAGCCAAGCCAAGCCAAGCCAAGCCAAGCCAAGCCAACCCAAAACATGCCAAGCCAAGCCAAGCCAAGCCAAGCCAAGCCAAGCCAAGAAAAGCCAAGCCAACCCAAGCCAAGCCAAGCCAACCCAAAACAAGCCAAGCCAAGCCAAGCCAAGCCAAGCCAAGCCAAGCCAAGCCAAGCCAAGCCAAGCCAAGCCAAGCCAAGCCAAGCCAAGAAAAGTTAAGCCAAGCCAAGCCAAGCCAAGCCAAGCCAAGCCAAGCCAAGCCAAGCCAAGCCAAGCCTAGCCAAGCCAAGCCAAGCCAAACCAAGCCAAGCCAAGCCAAGCCAAGCCAAGCCAAGCCAAACCAAACCAAGCCAAGCCAAGCCAAGCCAAGCCAACCCAAAACAAGCCAAGCCAAGCCAAGCCAAGCCAAGCCAAACCAAGCCAAGCCAAGCCAAGCCAAGCCAAACCAAGCCACGCCAAGGCAAGCCAAACCAAGCCAAGCCAAGCCAAGCCAAGCCAAGCCAAGCCAAGCCAAGCCAAGCCAAGCCAAGCCAAGCCAAGCCAAGCCAAGCCAAGCCAAGCCAAGCCAAGCCAAGCCAAGCCAAGCCAAGCCAAGCCAAGCCAAGCCAAGCCAAGCCAAGCCAAGCCAAGCCAAGCCAAGCCAAGCCAAGCCAAGCCAAGCCAAGCCAAGCCAAGCCAAGCCAAGCCAAGCCAAGCCAAGCCAAGCCAAGCCAAGCCAAGCCAAGCCAAGCCAAGCCAAGCCAAGCCAAGCCAAGCCAAGCCAAGCCAAGCCAAGCCAAGCCAAGCCAAGCCAAGTCAAGCCAAGCCAAGCCAAGCCAACCCAAAACAAGCCAAGCCAAGCCAAGCCAAGCCAAGCCAAGCCAAGCCAAGCCAAGCCAGGCCAAGCCAACCCAGGCCAGGCCAAGCCAAGCCAAGCCAAGCCAAGCCAAGCCAAGCCAGGCCAGGCCAGGCCAGGCCAGGCCAGGCCAGGCCAGGCCAGGCCAGGCCTGGCCATGCCAAGCCAAGCCAAGCCAAGCCAAGCCAAGCCAAGCCAAGCCAAGCCAAGCCAAGCCAAGCCAAGCCAAGCCAAGCCAAGCCAAGCCAAGCCAAGCCAAGCCAAGCCAAGCCAAGCCAAGCCAAGCCAAGCCAAGCCAAGCCAAGCCAAGCCAAGCCAAGCCAAGCCAAGCCAAGCCAAGCCAAGCCAAGCCAAGCCAAGCCAAGCCAAGCCAAGCCAAGCCAAGCCAAGCCAAGCCAAGCCAAGCCAAGCCAAGCCAAGCCAAGCCAAGCCAAGCCAAGCCAAGCCAAGCCAAGCCAAGCCAAGCCAAGCCAAGCCAAGCCAAGCCAAGCCAAGCCAAGCCAAGCCAAGCCAAGCCAAGCCAAGCCAAGCCAAGCCAAGCCAAGCCAAGCCAAGCCAAGCCAAGCCAAGCCAAGCCAAGCCAAGCCAAGCCAAGCCAAGCCAAGCCAAGCCAAGCCAAGCCAAGCCAAGCCAAGCCAAGCCAAGCCAAGCCAAGCCAAGCCAAGCCAAGCCAAGCCAAGCCAAGCCAAGCCAAGCCAAGCCAAGCCAAGCCAAGCCAAGCCAAGCCAAGCCAAGCCAAGCCAAGCCAAGCCAAGCCAAGCCAAGCCAAGCCAAGCCAAGCCAAGCCAAGCCAAGCCAAGCCAAGCCAAGCCAAGCCAAGCCAAGCCAAGCCAAGCCAAGCCAAGGCAAGCCAAGCCAAGCGAAGCCAAGCCAAGCCAAGCCAAGCCAAGCCAAACCAAGCCAAGCCAAACCAAGCCAAGCCAAGCCAAGCGAAGCCAAGTCAACCCAAGCCAAGCCAACCCAAAACCAGCCAAGCCAAGCCAAGCCAAACCAAACAAGCCAAGCCAAACCAAGCCAAGCCAAGCCAAGCCAAGCCAAACCAAGCCAGGCCAGGCCAGGCCAGGCCAAGCCAAGCCAAGCCAAGCCAAGCCAAGCCAAGCCAAGCCAAGCCAAGTTAAGCCAAGCCAAGTTAAGCCAAGCCAAGCCAAGCCAAACCAAGCCAAGCCAAGCCAAGCCAACTTAGGCCAGGCCAAGCCAAGCGAAGCCAAGCCAAGCCAAGCGAAACCAAGCCAAGCCAAGCCCAGCCAAGCCAAGCCAATCCAAGCCAAGCCAAGCCAAGCCAAGGCAAGCCAAGCCAAGCCAAGACAAGCCAAGCCAAGCCAAGCCAAGCCAAGCCAAGCCAAGCCAACTTAGGCCAGGCCAAGCCAAGCGAAGCCAAGCCAAGCCAAGCGAAACCAAGCCAAGCCAAGCCCAGCCAAGCCAAGCCAATCCAAGCCAAGCCAAGCCAAGCCAAGGCAAGCCAAGCCAAGCCAAGCCAAGCCAAGCCAAGCCAAGCCAAACCAAGCCAAGCCAAGCCAAGCCAAGCCAAGCCAGGCCAAGCCAAACCAAGCCAAGCCAAGCCAAGCCAAGCCAAGCCAAGCCAACCCAAAACAAGCCAAGCCAAGCCAAACCAAGCCAAACCAAGCCAAGCCAAGCCAAGCCAAGCCAAGCCAAGCCAAGCCAAGCCAAGCCAAGCCAAACCAAGCCAAGCCAAGCCAAGGCAAGCCAAGCCAAGCCAAGACAAGCCAAGCCAAGCCAAGCCAAGACAAGCCAAGCCAAGCCAAGCCAAGCCAAGCCAAGCCAAGCCAAGCCAAGCGAAGCCAAGTCAACCCAAGCCAAGCCAACCCAAAACCAGCCAAGCCAAGCCAAGCCAAACCAAACAAGCCAAGACAAGCCAAGCCAAGCCAAGCCAAGCCAAGCCAAGCCAAGCCAAGCGAAGCCAAGTCAACCCAAGCCAAGCCAACCCAAAACCAGCCAAGCCAAGCCAAGCCAAACCAAACAAGCCAAGACAAGCCAAGCCAAGCCAAGCCAAGACAAGCCAAGCCAACCCAAAACCAGCCAAGCCAAGCCAAGCCAAACCAAACAAGCCAAGACAAGCCAAGCCAAGCCAAGCCAAGCAAAGCCAAGCCAAGCCAAAACAAGCCAGGCCAGGCCAGGCCAGGCCAAGCCAAGCCAAGCCAAGCCAAGCCAAGCCAAGCCAAGTCAACCCAAGCCAAGACATGCCAACCCAAAACAAGGCAAGCCAAGCCAAGCCAAGCCAAGCAAAGCCAAGCCAAGCCAAGCCAAACCAAGCCAAGCCAAGCCAAGCCAAGCCAAGCCAAGCCAAGCCAACCCAACCCAAGCCAAGCCAAGCCAAGCCAAGACAAGCCAAGCCAAGCCAAGCCAAGCCAAGCCAAGCCAAGCCAAGCCAAGCCAAGCCAAGCCAAGCCAAGCCAAGCCAAGCCAAGCCAAGCCAAGCCAAGCCAAGCTAAGCCAATCCAAGCCAAGCCAAGCCAAGCCAAGCCAAACCAAGCCAAGCCAAGCCAAGCCAAGCCAAGCCAAGCCAAGCCAAGCCAAGCCAAGCCAAGCCAAGCCAAGCCAAGCCAACTCAAAACAGGCCAAGCCAACCCAAAACCAGCCAAGCCAAGCCAAGCCAAGCCAAACCAACCCAGGCCAGGCCAAGCCAAGCCAAGCCAAGACAAGCCAAGCCACGCGAAGCCAAGCCAAGCCAAGCCAAGCCAGGCCAAGACAAGCCAAGCCAAGCCAAGCCAAGCCAAGCCAACCCAAGCCAAACCAAGCCAAGCCAAGCCAAGCCAAGCCAAGCCAGGACAAGCCAAACCAAGCCAAGCCAAGCCAAGCCAAGCCAAGCCAAGCCAACCCAAAACAAGCCAAGCCAAGCCAAGCCAAGCCAGGCCAAGCCAAGCCAAGCCAAGCCAAGCCAAGCCAAGCCAAGCCTAGCCAAGCCAAGTCAAGCCAAGCCAAGCCAAGCCAAGCCAAGCCAAGCCAAGCCAAGCCAAGCCAAGCCAAACCAAGCCAAGCCAAGCCAAGCCAAGCCAAGCCAAGCCAAGCCAGGCCAAGCCAAGCCAAGCCAAGCCAAGCCAAGCCAAGCCAAGCCTAGCCAAGCCAAGTCAAGCCAAGCCAAGCCAAGCCAACCCAAAACAAGCCAAGCCAAGCCAAGCCAAGCCAAGCCAAGCCAAGCCAAGCCAAGCCAAGCCAAGCCAAGCCAAGCCAAGCCAAGCCAAGCCAAGCCAAGCCAAGCCAAGCCAAGCCAAGCCAAGCCAAGCCAAGACAAGCCAAGCCAAACCAAGCCAAGCCAAGCCAAGCCAAGCTAAGCCAAGCCAAGCCAAGCCAAGCCAAGCCAAGCCAAGCCAACCCAAAACATGCCAAGCCAAGCCAAGCCAAGCCAAGCCAAGCCAAGCCAAGCCAAGCCAAGCCAACCCAAGTTAAACCAAGCCAACCCAAAACAAGCCAAGCCAAGCCAAGCCAAGCCAAGCCAAGCCAAGCCAAGCCAAGCCAAGAAAAGCCAAGCCAAGCCAAGAAAAGTAAAGCCAAGCCAAGCCAAGCCAAGCCAAGCCAAGCCAAGCCAAGCCAAGCCAAGCCAAGCCAAGACAAGACAAGCCAAGCCAAGCTAAGCCAATCCAAGCCAAGCCAAGCCAAGCCAAGGCAAGCCAAGCCAAGCCAAGCCAAGCCAAGCCAAGCCAAGCCAAGCCAAGCCAAGCCAAGCCAAGCCAAGCCAAGCCAAGCCAAGCCAAGCCAAGCCAAGCCAAGCCAAGCCAAGCCAAGCCAAGCCAAGCCAAGCCAAGCCAAGCCAAGCCAAGCCAAGCCAAGCCAAGCCAAGCCAAGCCAAGCCAAGCCAAGCCAAGCCAAGCCAAGCCAAGCCAAGCCAAGCC
>CALNHX010008199.1:52500-63668 GCA_940337035.1 Agriotes lineatus
CCAAGCCAAGCCAAGCCAAGCCAAGCCAAGCCAAGCCAAGCCAAGCCAAGCCAAGCCAAGCCAAGCCAAGCCAAGCCAAGCCAAGCAAGCCAAGCCAAGCCAAGCCAAGCCAAGCCAAGCCAAGCCAAGCCAAGCCAAGCCAAGCCAAGCCAAGCCAAGCCAAGCCAAGCCAAGCCAAGCCAAGCCAAGCCAAGCCAAGCCAAGCCAAGCCAAGCCAAGCAAGCAAGCCAAGCCAAGCCAAGCCAAGCCAAGCCAAGCCAAGCCAAGCCAAGCCAAGCCAAGCCAAGCCAAGCCAAGCCAAGCCAAGCCAAGCAAGCCAAGCCAAGCCAAGCCAAGCCAAGCCAAGCCAAGCCAAGCCAAGCCAAGCCAAGCCAAGCCAAGCCAAGCCAAGCAAGCCAAGCCAAGCCAAGCCAAGCCAAGCCAAGCCAAGCCAAGCCAAGCCAAGCCAAGCCAAGCCAAGCCAAGCCAAGCCAAGCCAAGCCAAGCCAAGCCAAGCCAAGCCAAGCCAAGCCAAGCCAAGCCAAGCCAAGCCAAGCCAAGCAAGCCAAGCCAAGCCAAGCCAAGCCAAGCCAAGCCAAGCCAAGCCAAGCCAAGCCAAGCCAAGCCAAGCCAAGCCAAGCCAAGCCAAGCCAAGCCAAGCCAAGCCAAGCCAAGCCAAGCCAAGCCAAGCCAAGCCAGCCAAGCCAAGCCAAGCCAAGCCAAGCCAAGCCAAGCCAAGCCAAGCCAAGCCAAGCCAAGCCAAGCAAGCCAAGCCAAGCCAAGCCAAGCCAAGCCAAGCCAAGCAAGCCAAGCCAAGCCAAGCCAAGCCAAGCAAGCCAAGCCAAGCCAAACCAAACAAGCCAAGCCAAACCAAGCCAAGCCAAGCCAAACCAAGCCAAACCAAGCCAGGCAGGCCAGGCCAGGCCAAGCCAAGCCAAGCCAAGCCAAGCCAAGCCAAGCCAAGCCAAGCCAAGCCAAGCCAAGCCAAGTTAAGCCAAGCCAAGCCAAGCCAAGCCAAGCCAAACCAAGCAAGCCAACTTAGGCCAGGCCAAGCCAAGCGAAGCCAAGCCAAGCCAAGCGAAACCAAGCCAAGCCAAGCCCAGCCAAGCCAAGCCAATCCAAGCCAAGCCAAGCCAAGCCAAGGCAAGCCAAGCCAAGCCAAGCCAAGCCAAGCCAAGCCAAGCCAAGCCAAGCCAAGCCAAGCCAAGCCAAGCCAAGCCAAGCCAAGACAAGCCAAGCCAAGCCAAGCCAAGCCAGGCCAAGCCAAGCCAAGCCAAGCCAAGCCAAGCCAAGCCAAGCCAAGCCAAGCCAAGTCAAGCCAAGCCAAGCCAAGCCAACCCAAAACAAGCCAAGCCAAGCCAAGCCAAGCCAAGCCAAGCCAAGCCAAGCCAAGCCAAGCCAAGCCAAGCCAAGCCAAGCCAAGCCAAGCCAAGCCAAGCCAAGCCAAGCCAAGCCAAGCCAAGCCAAGCCAAGCCAAGCCAAGCCAAGCCAAGCCAAGCCAAGCCAAGCCAAGCCAAGACAAGCCAAGCCAAACCAAGCCAAGCCAAGCCAAGCCAAGCTAAGCCAAGCCAAGCCAAGCCAAGCCAAGCCAAGCCAAGCCAACCCAAAACATGCCAAGCCAAGCCAAGCCAAGCCAAGCCAAGCCAAGCCAAGCCAAGCCAAGCCAACCCAAGTTAAACCAAGCCAACCCAAAACAAGCCAAGCCAAGCCAAGCCAAGCCAAGCCAAGCCAAGCCAAGCCAAGCCAAGAAAAGCCAAGCCAAGCCAAGAAAAGTAAAGCCAAGCCAAGCCAAGCCAAGCCAAGCCAAGCCAAGCCAAGCCAAGGCAAGCCAAGCCAAGCCAAGCCAAGCCAAGCCAAGCCAAGCCAAGCCAAGCCAAGCCAAGCCAAGCCAAGCCAAGCCAAGCCAATCCAAGCCAAGCCAAGCCAAGCCAAGCCAAGCCAAGCCAAGCCAAGCCAAGCCAAGCCAAGCCAAGCCAAGCCAAGCCAAGCCAAGCCAAGCCAAGCCAAGCCAAGCCAAGCCAAGCCAAGCCAAGCCAAGCCAAGCCAAGCCAAGCCAAGCCAAGCCAAGCCAAGCCAAGCCAAGCCAAGCCAAGCCAAGCCAAGCCAAGCCAAGCCAAGCCAAGCCAAGCCAAGCCAAGCCAAGCCAAGCCAATCCAAGCCAAGCCAAGCCAAGCCAAGGCAAGCCAAGCCAAGCCAAGCCAAGGCAAGCCAAGCCAAGCCAAGCCAAGCCAAGTCAAGCCAAGCCAAGCCAAGCCAACCCAAAACAAGCCAAGCCAAACCAAGCCAAGCCAAGCCAAGCCAAGCCAAGCCAAGCCAAGCCAAGCCAAGCCAAGCCAAGCCAAGCCAAGCCAAGCCAAGCCAAGCCAAGCCAAGCCAAGCCAAGCCAAGCCAAGCCAAGCCAAGCCAAGCCAAGCCAAGCCAAGCCAAGCCAAGCCAAGCCAAGCCAAGCCAAGCCAAGCCAATCCAAGCCAAGCCAAGCCAAGCCAAGGCAAGCCAAGCCAAGCCAAGCCAAGCCAAGCCAAGCCAAGCAAGCCAAGCCAAGCCAAGCCAAGCCAAGCCAAGCCAAGCCAAGCCAAGCCAAGCCAAGCCAAGCCAAGCCAAGCCAAGCCAAGCCAAGCCAAGCCAAGCCAAGCCAAGCCAAGCCAAGCCAAGCCAAGCCAAGCCAAGCCAAGCCAAGCCAAGCCAAGCCAAGCCAAGCCAAGCCAAGCCAAGCCAAGCCAAGCCAAGCCAAGCCAAGCCAAGCCAAGCCAAGCCAAGCCAAGCCAAGCCAAGCCAAGCCAAGCCAAGCCAAGCCAAGCCAAGCCAAGCCAAGCCAAGCCAAGCCAAGCCAAGCCAAGCAAGCCAAGCCAAGCCAAGCCAAGCCAAGCCAAGCCAAGCCAAGCCAAGCCAAGCCAAGCCAAGCCAAGCCAAGCCAAGCCAAGCCAAGCCAAGCCAAGCCAAGCCAAGCCAAGCCAAGCCAAGCCAAGCCAAGCCAAGCCAAGCCAAGCCAAGCCAAGCCAAGCCAAGCCAAGCCAAGCCAAGCCAAGCCAAGCCAAGCCAAGCCAAGCCAAGCCAAGGTAAGCCAAGCCAAGCAAGCCAAGCCAAGCCAAGCCAAGCCAAGCCAAGCCAAGCCAAGCCAAGCCAAGCCAAGCCAAGCCAAGCCAAGCCAAGCCAAGCCAAGCCAAGCCAAGCCAAGCCAAGCCAAGACAAGCCAAGCCAAGCCAAGCCAATCCAAGCCAAGCCAAGCCAAGCCAAGGCAAGCCAAGCCAAGCCAAGCCAAGGCAAGCCAAGCCAAGCCAAGCCAAGCCAAGTCAAGCCAAGCCAAGCCAAGCCAAGCCAAGTCAAGCCAAGCCAAGCCAAGCCAACCCAAAACAAGCCAAGCCAAGCCAAGCCAAGCCAAGCCAAGCCAAGCCAAGCCAAGCCAAGCCAAGCCAAGCCAAGCCAACCCAGGCCAGGCCAAGCCAAGGCAAGCCAAGCCAAGCCAAGCCAAGCCAAGCCAAGCCAAGCCAAGCCAAGCCAAGCCAAGCCAAGCCAAGCCAAGCCAAGCCAAGCCAAGCCAAGCCAAGCCAAGCCAAGCCTAGCCAAGCCAAGCCAAGCCAAGCCAAGCCAAGCCAAGCCAAGCCAAGCCAACCCAGGCCAGGCCAAGCCAAGGCAAGCCAAGCCAAGCCAAGCCAAGCCAAGCCAAGCCAAGCCAAGCCAAGCCAAGCCAAGCCAAGCCAAGCCAAGCCAAGCCAAGCCAAGCCAAGCCAAGCCAAGCCAAGCCAAGCCAAGCCAAGCCAAGCCTAGCCAAGCCAAGCCAAGCCAAGCCAAGCCAAGCCAAGCCAAGCCAAGCCAAGCCAAGCCAAGCCAAGCCAAGCCAAGCCAAGCCAAGCCAAGCCAAGCCAAGCCAAGCCAAGCCAAGCAAAGCCAAGCCAAGCCAAGCCAAGCCAAGCCAAGCCAAGCCAAGCCAAGCCAAGCCAAGCCAAGCCAAGCCAAGCCAAGCCAAGCCAAGCCAAGCCAAGCCAAGCCAAGCCAAGCCAAGACAAGCCAAGCCAAGCCAAGCCAAGCCAAGCCAAGCCAAGCCAAGCTAAGCCAAGCCAAGCCAAGCCAAGCCAAGCCAAGCCAAGCCAACCCAAAACATGCCAAGCCAAGCCAAGCCAAGCCAAGCCAAGCCAAGCCAAGCAAGAAAAGCCAAGCCAACCCAAGCCAAGCCAAGCCAACCCAAAACAAGCCAAGCCAAGCCAAGCCAAGCCAAGCCAAGCCAAGCCAAGCCAAGCCAAGCCAAGCCAAGCCAAGCCAAGCCAAGAAAAGTTAAGCCAAGCCAAGCCAAGCCAAGCCAAGCCAAGCCAAGCCAAGCCAAGCCAAGCCAAACCTAGCCAAGCCAAGCCAAGCCAAACCAAGCCAAGCCAAGCCAAGCCAAGCCAAGCCAAGCCAAACCAAACCAAGCCAAGCCAAGCCAAGCCAAGCCAACCCAAAACAAGCCAAGCCAAGCCAAGCCAAGCCAAGCCAAGCCAAGCCAAGCCAAGCCAAGCCAAACCAAGCCACGCCAAGGCAAGCCAAACCAAGCCAAGCCAAGCCAAGCCAAGCCAAGCCAAGCCAAGCCAAGCCAAGCCAAGCCAAGCCAAGCCAAGCCAAGCCAAGCCAAGCCAAGCCAAGCCAAGCCAAGCCAAGCCAAGCCAAGCCAAGCCAAGCCAAGCCAAGCCAAGCCAAGCCAAGCCAAGCCAAGCCAAGCCAAGCCAAGCCAAGCCAAGCCAAGCCAAGCAAGCCAAGCCAAGCCAAGCCAAGCCAAGCCAAGCCAAGCAAGCCAAGCCAAGCCAAGCCAAGCCAAGCCAAGCCAAGCCAAGCCAAGCCAAGCCAAGTCAAGCCAAGCCAAGCCAAGCCAACCCAAGACAAGCCAAGCCAAGCCAAGCCAAGCCAAGCCAAGCCAAGCCAAGCCAAGCCAGGCCAAGCCAACCCAGGCCAGGCCAAGCCAAGCCAAGCCAAGCCAAGCCAAGCCAAGCCAGGCCAGGCCAGGCCAGGCCAGGCCAGGCCAGACCAGGCCAGGCCAAGCCAGGCCAGGCCAGGCCAGGCCTGGCCATGCCAAGCCAAGCCAAGCCAAGCCAAGCCAAGCCAAGCCAAGCCAAGCCAAGCCAAGCCAAGCCAAGCCAAGCCAAGCCAAGCCAAGCCAAGCCAAGCAAGCCAAGCCAAGCCAAGCCAAGCCAAGCCAAGCCAAGCCAAGCCAAGCCAAGCAAGCCAAGCCAAGCCAAGCCAAGCCAAGCCAAGCCAAGCCAAGCCAAGCCAAGCCAAGCCAAGCCAAGCCAAGCCAAGCCAAGCCAAGCCAAGCCAAGCCAAGCCAAGCCAAGCCAAGCCAAGCCAAGCCAAGCCAAGCCAAGCCAAGCCAAGCCAAGCCAAGCCAAAGCCAAGCCAAGCCAAGCCAAGCCAAGCCAAGCCAAGCCAAGCCAAGCCAAGCCAAGCCAAGCCAAGCCAAGCCAAGCCAAGCCAAGCCAAGCCAAGCCAAGCCAAGCCAAGCCAAGCCAAGCCAAGCCAAGCCAAGCCAAGCCAAGCCAAGCCAAGCCAAGCCAAGCAGCCAAGCCAAGCCAAGCCAAGCCAAGCCAAGCCAAGCCAAGCCAAGCCAAGCCAAGCCAAGCCAAGCCAAGCCAAGCCAAGCCAAGCCAAGCCAAGCCAAGCCAAGCCAAGCAAGCCAAGCCAAGCCAAGCCAAGCCAAGCCAAGCCAAGCCAAGCCAAGCCAAGCCAAGCCAAGCCAAGCCAAGCCAAGCCAAGCCAAGCCAAGCCAAGCCAAGCCAGCCAAGCCAAGCCAAGCCAAGCCAAGCCAAGCCAAGCCAAGCCAAGCCAAGCCAAGCCAAGCCAAGCCAAGCCAAGCCAAGCCAAGCCAAGCCAAGCCAAGCCAAGCCAAGCAAGCCAAGTTAAGCCAAGCCAAGCCAAGCCAAGCCAAGCCAAGCCAAGCCAAGCCAAGCCAAGCCAAGCCAAGCCAAGCCAAGCCAAGCCAAGCCAAGCCAAGCCAAGCCAAGCCAAGCCAAGCCAAGCCAAGACAAGCCAAGCCAAGCCAAGCCAATCCAAGCCAAGCCAAGCCAAGCAAGGCAAGCCAAGACAAGCCAAGCCAAGGCAAGCCAAGCCAAGCCAAGCCAAGCCAAGTCAAGCCAAGCCAAGCCAAGCCAACCCAAAACAAGCCAAGCCAAGCCAAGCCAAGCCAAGCCAAGCCAAGCCAAGCCAAGCCAAGCCAAGCCAACCCAGGCCAGGCCAAGCCAAGGCAAGCCAAGCCAAGCCAAGCCAAGCCAAGCCAAGCCAAGCCAAGCCAAGCCAAGCCAAGCCAAGCCAAGCCAAGCCAAGCCAAGCCAAGCCTAGCCAAGCCAAGCCAAGCCAAGCCAAGCCAAGCCAAGCCAAGCCAAGCCAAGCCAAGCCAAGCCAAGCCAAGCCAAGCCAAGCCAAGCCAAGCCAAGCCAAGCCAAGCCAAGCCAAGCCAAGCCAAGCCAAGCCAAGCCAAGCCAAGCCAAGCCAAGCCAAGCCAAGCCAAGCCAAGCCAAGCCAAGCCAAGCCAAGCCAAGCCAAGCCAAGCCAAGCCAAGCAGCCAGCCAAGCCAAGCCAAGCCAAGCCAAGCCAAGCCAAGCCAAGCCAAGCCAATCCAAGCCAAGCCAAGCCAAGCCAAGCCAAGCCAAGCCAAGCCAAACCAAGCCACGCCAAGGCAAGCCAAACCAAGCCAAGCCAAGCCAAGCCAAGCCAAGCCAAGCCAAGCCAAGCCAAGCCAAGCAAGCCAAGCCAAGCCAAGCCAAGCCAAGCCAAGCAAGCCAAGCCAAGCCAAGCCAAGCCAAGCCAAGCCAAGCCAAGCAAGCCAAGCCAAGCCAAGCAAGCCAAGCCAAGCCAAGCCAAGCCAAGCCAAGCCAAGCCAAGCCAAGCCAAGCCAAGCCAAGCCAAGCCAAGCCAAGCCAAGCCAAGCCAAGCCAAGCCAAGCCAAGCCAAGCCAAGCCAAGCCAAGCCAAGCCAAGCCAAGCCAAGCCAAGCCAAGCCAAGCCAAGCCAAGCCAAGCCAGCCAAGCCAAGCCAAGCCAAGCCAAGCCAAGCCAAGCCAAGCCAAGCCAAGCCAAGCCAAGTCAAGCCAAGCCAAGCCAAGCCAACCCAAAACAAGCCAAGCCAAGCCAAGCCAAGCCAAGCCAGGCCAAGCCAAGCCAAGCCAGGCCAAGCCAACACAGGCCAGGCCAAGCCAAGCCAAGCCAAGCCAAGCCAAGCCAGGCCAGGCCAGGCCAGGCCAGGCCAGGCCAGACCAGGCCTGGCCAGGCCAGACCAGGCCTGGCCAGGCCAGGCCAGGCCAGGCCAGGCCAGGCCAGCCAGGCCAGGCCAGGCCAGGCCTGGCCATGCCAAGCCAAGCCAAGCCAAGCCAAGCCAAGCCAAGCCAAGCCAAGCCAAGCCAAGCCAAGCCAAGCCAAGCCAAGCCAAGCCAAGCCAAGCCAAGCCAAGCCAAGCCAAGCCAAGCCAAGCCAAGCCAAGCCAAGCCAAGCCAAGCCAAGCCAAGCCAAGCCAAGCCAAGCCAAGCCAAGCCAAGCCAAGCCAAGCCAAGCCAAGCAAGCCAAGCCAAGCCAAGCCAAGCCAAGCCAAGCCAAGCCAAGCCAAGCCAAGCCAAGCCAATCCAAGCCAAGCCAAGCCAAGCCAAGCCAAGCCAAGCCAAGCCAAGCCAAACCAAGCCACGCCAAGGCAAGCCAAACCAAGCCAAGCCAAGCCAAGCCGAGCCGAGCCGAGCCGAGCCGAGCCGAGCCGAGCCGAGCCGAGCCGAGCCGAGCCGAGCCGAGCCGAGCCGAGCCGAGCCGAGCCGAGCCGAGCCGAGCCGAGCCGAGCCGAGCCGAGCCGAGCCGAGCCGAGCCGAGCCGAGCCGAGCCGAGCCGAGCCGAGCCGAGCCGAGCCGAGCCGAGCCGAGCCGAGCCGAGCCGAGCCGAGCCGAGCCGAGCCGAGCCGAGCCGAGCCGAGCCGAGCCGAGCCGAGCCGAGCCGAGCCGAGCCGAGCCGAGCCGAGCCGAGCCGAGCGAGCCGAGCCGAGCCGAGCCGAGCCGAGCCGAGCCGAGCCGAGCCGAGCCGAGCCGAGCCGAGCCGAGCCGAGCCGAGCCGAGCCGAGCCGAGCCGAGCCGAGCCGAGCCGAGCCGAGCCGAGCCGAGCCGAGCCAAGCCCAGCCAAGCCAAGCCAAGCCAAGCCAAGCCAAGCCAAGCCAAGCCAAGCCAAGCCAAGCCAAGCCAAGCCAAGCCAAGCCAAGCCAAGCCAAGCCAAGCCAAGCCAAGCCAAGCCAAGCCAAGCCAAGCCAAGCCAAGCCAAGCCAAGCCAAGCCAAGCCAAGCCAAGCCAAGCCAATCCAAGCCAAGCCAAGCCAAGCCAAGCCAAGCCAAGCCAAGCCAAGCCAAGCCAAGCCAAGCCAAGCCAAGCCAAGCCAAGCCAAGCCAAGCCAAGCCAAGCCAAGCCAAGCCAGCCAAGCCAAGCCAAGCCAAGCCAAGCCAAGCCAAGCCAAGCCAAGCCAAGCCAAGCCAAGCCAAGCCAAGCCAAGCCAAGCCACGCCAAGCCAAGCCAAGCCAAGCCAAGCCAAGCCAAGCCAAGCAAGCCAAGCCAAGCCAAGCCAAGCCAAGCCAAGCCAAGCCAAGCCAAGCCAAGCCAAGCCAAGCCAAGCCAAGCCAAGCCAAGCCAAGCCAAGCCAAGCCAAGCCAAGCCAACCCAGGCCAGGCCAAGCCAAGGCAAGCCAAGCCAAGCCAAGCCAAGCCAAGCCAAGCCAAGCCAAGCCAAGCCAAGCCAAGCCAAGCCAAGCCAAGCCAAGCCAAGCCAAGCCAAGCCAAGCCAAGCCAAGCCAAGCCAAGCCAAGCCAAGCCAAGCCAAGCCAAGCCAAGCCAAGCCAAGCCAAGCCAAGCCAAGCCAAGCCAAGCCAAGCCAAGCCAAGCCAAGCCAAGCCAAGCCAAGCCAAGCCAAGCCAAGCCAAGCCAAGCCAAGCCAAGCCAAGCCAAGCCAAGCCAAGCCAAGCCAAGCCAAGCCAAGCCAAGCCAAGCCAAGCCAACCCAGGCCAGGCCAAGCCAAGGCAAGCCAAGCCAAGCCAAGCCAAGCCAAGCCAAGCCAAGCCAAGCCAAGCCAAGCCAAGCCAAGCCAAGCCAAGCCAAGCCAAGCCAAGCCAAGCCAAGCCAAGCCAAGCCAAGCCAAGCCAAGCCAAGCCAAGCCAAGCCAAGCCAAGCCAAGCCAAGCCAAGCCAAGCCAAGCCAAGCCAAGCCAAGCCAAGCCAAGCCAAGCCAAGCCAAGCCAAGCCAAGCCAAGCCAAGCCAAGCCAAGCCAAGCCAAGCCAAGCCAAGCCAAGCCAAGCCAAGCCAAGCCAAGCCAAGCCAAGCCAAGCCAAGCCAAGCCAAGCCAAGCCAAGCCAAGCTAAGCCAAGCCAAGCCAAGCCAAGCCAAGCCAAGCCAAGCCAAGCCAAGCCAAGCCAAGCCAAGCCAAGCCAAGCCAAGACAAGCCAAGCCAAGCCAAGCCAAGCCAAGCCAAGCCAAGCTAAGCCAAGCCAAGCCAAGCCAAGCCAACCCAAGCCAAGCCAACCCAAAACATGCCAAGCCAAGCCAAGCCAAGCCAAGCCAAGCCAAGCCAAGAAAAGCCAAGCCAACCCAAGCCAAGCCAAGCCAACCCAAAACAAGCAAAGCCAAGCCAAGCCAAGCCAAGCCAAGCCAAGCCAAGCCAAGCCAAGCCAAGCCAAGCCAAGCCAAGCCAAGAAAAGTTAAGCCAAGCCAAGCCAAGCCAAGCCAAGCCAAGCCAAGCCAAGCCAAGCCAAGCCAAGCCTAGCCAAGCCAAGCCAAGCCAAACCAAGCCAAGCCAAGCCAAGCCAAGCCAAGCCAAGCCAAACCAAACCAAGCCAAGCCAAGCCAAGCCAAGCCAACCCAAAACAAGCCAAGCCAAGCCAAGCCAAGCCAAGCCAAGCCAAGCCAAGCCAAGCCAAGCCAAGCCAAACCAAGCCACGCCAAGGCAAGCCAAACCAAGCCAAGCCAAGCCAAGCCAAGCCAAGCCAAGCCAAGCCAAGCCAAGCCAAGCCAAGCCAAGCCAAGCCAAGCCAAGCCAAGCCAAGCCAAGCCAAGCCAAGCCAAGCCAAGCCAAGCCAAGCCAAGCCAAGCCAAGCCAAGCCAAGCCAAGCCAAGCCAAGCCAAGCCAAGCCAAGCCAAGCCAAGCCAAGCCAAGCCAAGCCAAGCCAAGCCAAGCCAAGTCAAGCCAAGCCAAGCCAAGCCAACCCAAAACAAGCCAAGACAAGCCAAGCCAAGCCAAGCCAAGCCAAGCCAAGCCAAGCCAAGCCAAGCCAAGCCAAGCCAAGCCAAGCCAAGCCAAGCCAAGCCAAGCCAAGCCAAGCCAAGCCAAGCCAAGCCAAGCCAAGCCAAGCCAAGCCAAGCCAAGCCAAGCCAAGCCAAGCCAAGCCAAGCCAAGCCAAGCCAAGCCTAGCCAAGCCAAGCCAAGCCAAGCCAAGCCAAGCCAAGCCAAGCCAAGCCAAGCCAAGCCAAGCCAAGCCAAGCCAAGCCAAGCCAAGCCAAGCCAAGCCAAGCCAAGCCAAGCCAAGCCAAGCCAAGTTAAGCCAAGCCAAGCCAAGCCAAGCCAAGCCAAGCCAAGCCAAGCCAAGCCAAGCCAAGCCAAGCCAAGCCAAGCCAAGCCAAGCCAAGCCAAGCCAAGCCAAGCCAAGCCAAGCCAAGCCAAGACAAGCCAAGCCAAGCCAAGCCAATCCAAGCCAAGCCAAGCCAAGCCAAGGCAAGCCAAGCCAAGCCAAGCCAAGGCAAGCCAAGCCAAGCCAAGCCAAGCCAAGTCAAGCCAAGCCAAGCCAAGCCAACCCAAAACAAGCCAAGCCAAGCCAAGCCAAGCCAAGCCAAGCCAAGCCAAGCCAAGCCAAGCCAAGCCAAGCCAAGCCAAGCCAAGCCAAGTTAAGCCAAGCCAAGCCAAGCCAAGCCAAGCCAAGCCAAGCCAAGCCAAGTCAAGCCAAGCCAAGCCAAGCCAACCCAAAACAAGCCAAGCCAAGCCAAGCCAAGCCAAGCCAAGCCAAGCCAAGCCAAGCCAAGCCAAGCCAAGCCAAGCCAAGCCAAGCCAACCCAGGCCAGGCCAAGCCAAGGCAAGCCAAGCCAAGCCAAGCCAAGCCAAGCCAAGCCAAGCCAAGCCAAGCCAAGCCAAGCCAAGCCAAGCCAAGCCAAGCCAAGCCAAGCCTAGCCAAGCCAAGCCAAGCCAAGCCAAGCCAAGCCAAGCCAAGCCAAGCCAAGCCAAGCCAAGCC